>APFE030944249.1:223733-290152 GCA_000404065.3 Pinus taeda
ACTTCCACAATAGATAGGATATCGTTCTTGATCTTGGTGATCCTCAAGAAATATGCTTGCATACTCTCATATTTTCCCTTCTTAATTTCCTTCAGCTTATTTCTAAGAAACAAGATTTGATTTGCATCATTAACTTTAAATAAACTCACCAGTCTATCGTAGATTTCCTTGGAGGTGTTCAGCTTGAAAACATAAGCCACCAAGCGCTTGTCGATAGAGTCCCGGATGATCTTCCTTGCTTTGACTTCTCCCTTGGTCCATTTGTTGTTGCTAGCAACGGATGCATTTGATGGAGGTTCAACAATACCACCTCTCACATGGTCCAACACTTCCTGCTCTTCTAATGTTAGATCGAGAGACATATCCATCTGTGATAGTCAAACTCTTTGATCAAATCTTCTTTTATCTTTAATAGTTCAGCAAAGAGAAATAGTACAAAATCTGAATTCTGTAATTTTATATCAGCGGCAGCAAACCCTAGATCAGCAAAGTCAAACTTGGTTAAACTAGCTGAAATTGACCTCTAAAATACTTGGTCAATTTTCAGTCAACTTGTCCTTGAACAGCCTGAAGAAACAGCCTTTGAACAGCACCAAAAGTTCAGTCAATTTGCAGATTTCTGAAGTCAACTGCAGCCCTAAACCAGGGCAGTCAATACCGGTCAAACCAGAGTTCAGATCACCTCGATTTTCGTGCCAAAAACTGCGACCTGCCTAGGAGAGGCAACCACACCCAATCTGCACTTCTGGAAGGTCAACGCTTGGTAAACACTAGTCAAAGAGATGACTTGCTGCCCTAGCGTCCTTTTTGCGTCTTCTTTGCCCTAGGATGTCTTCCTTTCAACCACACGTGCGAGAGAGAGAGAGGCTCCTTTTATGCGTAGGAGAAAGAGAGAGAAGATGAGTGAATTGAATTGTCCAAATGAGGAGAATGCTCCTTGTATTTATATGCAAACGTTGAGGTTGAATAGACATCATTGTTGGGCTTCTGAGCCTACTTAAGTTTGCTAGCCGACCTTGACAATTTGTCCATAATCAAAATAAATTCATATCTCCATAAATACTTATCGGAATCGGATGATCTTTAGATCAATCCTACACCTCTCAATGAGAGGAATCTAGGAAAAATATCAGAAGCCATAAATAAGGTGATGCACATGAAGTTTGGCCCTAGTTGCCAATTTTAACACTTCTACTCTGCAATTTCCTCTTCTCCTCTAGCAAATTGTGCAAGTAATGTCTAGCAAATGGATGTAGCTCCTAATTCTAGGCACCAACTCTCCAAAGGATAGCATGGCTCTGGTTTTGCATCCCAACTTAGCTCAGAAAATTAATGGCACCTATGCTATGTCTCTCCCTACCTCCACAAGACAATGGTGATACCTTCTAGGGTGGCACTCGCAGTCCACCAAAGAAAGGTGTGAGTTTACTCTTTGGGAAACTCTAGTGCTAAACAACACTTGTGACTCAGCTGAACAGCTTGAGCAACAACAAAGTTTGACAAATGATCAAAAGCCCCTAAAATGAGAATCTCACCTCCAATTTATTACTAGCCACCCCTCATGCTCCTTGTGGGCTCCACCCATCAAATTCCCTCTGTCACCTAATTCAAATTCCTCCAAGGGGTGCATATTCCCTTGGATTGGCCCCCACTCTCCACTTCCCATCAAATTTCTTGGCTTTTCTAATGTTTGGGGGTGGCACCTTTATAAATTTTCCTTTTTCACCCACTTTTCCTAAGTTTATATGCCCAACATTTATTAACTGCCAAAAATTGCAAAATTGAGAATTCCCTTAGCAAAATTATTAATTGGGGACATGATAGTCCTCCCCACCAAAAATTGCTTGTCCTCAAGCAATGCCTAAACAAGCGCCCCTCTATCAGTTTACCCAAATGGCTACTGCCATGAAGGAGTATCATCAGAAGTATGGTATATAGACAGTGGAGCCTTGTGGCATATGATGGGGATCAGGGAGTGTTTCTCAGAATATTGAGAAGAGAAGATGAACTTTCAGATCACCATGGAGAATAAGGCAAAGTGTACTCCAGTAGGAAAGGGTACCATAGTTTTTTAGACAGAATCGGGAGAGCGGTTCCGTGCCACAAATGTGCTGCATGTGCCAGGATTGGGGATGAACTTACTTTCCGTGTCACAACTACAAGGCAAGGGTTATGGCATCTACTTCATCAAGGAAAAGGTATTCGTCAAACACCCGAGTTGGAAAAAGAAAGTGCAGATCGGGATCAAAAGTAATCGGTTGTACAGATTACAACTAGAATCTCCAATGGCACTAATAGGGAATCATGGGGACAAAGACTTGAACGAACTATGGCACAGAAGGATGGGTGACTTGCACCATGGAGCTCTGAGAATTCTCAGGAGCACTGTAACAGGAGTTCCGGATCTGAGTACAGAACGAGATGATGAATGTAGGGGATGCGCTCTAGGAAAGTATGCCAAGGTAGCATTTCCTGGGAGTAACCACAGGGCCAAGAGTGTACTAGGATTGATACACTCAGATATCTGCAGACCTATGTCCGTCAAAGCTCTCAGTGGTGCCGAGTATTTCCTTACTTTCATTGATGACCACTCGAGGAAAACTTGGATCTATTTTTTGAAAACCAAGGATGAGGTTTTCTATTGATTCAAGGAGTTCAAGGCTCTTGTGGAGAATTTGACAGGTAAGAAAATAAAAGTCTTGCACTCATATAATGGTGGAGAATATGTCAATAAGGACTTCACTGATTTTTGCGCTAACGAGGGCATCATAAGGGAGTGGACCAGAATGGAGTGGCAGAAAGGAAAAACATGACTATTGTAGAAGCAGCTAGGGTCATGCTGTATGATTAGGATATGCCAAAATTCCTGTGGGCAGAAACATACAACACAGCTGTCTACGTTCAGAACAGGACTCCTCATCAGGCATTGGACCAGATTACTCCAAAGAAAGTCTTCACTAAGAAGACACCTAAAGTCAGTCATTTCAAGATATTTGGGAGTTTGGCATATTGTCGCATACCTGAAGAAAAGAGGAAGAAGCTAGATCAGACTACAGAAAAGGGGTATCTCGTAGGATATAGCGATAATGCTAAGGCATACAAGATCTATCTTCCAAGGAGTAGGAAGGTAATAGTACGACGAGATGTAAAGTTCATGGACGATAGAGCTTTCAGAAGATCTCGAGAAATGCCTTCCTAGGAGCAGTCGAAAGAAAATCCGTTGGTCATGCCTCTCCAACCAATGGAAGTGAATAATCCTTCCTTAGATTAGGAAGATTCTCAGGATGAGGAAGAGGAGCAAACAGAAGCACCTGTTGGCAGAGGAAGAACCAGCAAAGAACTTTGCCAGATTCTGCTTGATGCAGAGAACTTCATCGAAGAGGCAAGGAACAGTAAAAGGGAGCGAAAACAGCCAGACAGGTATCAGGCGTTAGTAGCTCAGGATGGAGAGCCTGCCAGCTTCAAGGAGGCATCTCAGCATTAGGTCTGGCTAGATGTGATGGTGGAGGAGTATAACTCCATAATGGTAAAACGACATCTGGGAGTTGGTGTCAAGGCCTCAAGATAAATTTGTGGTAGGTTCACGATGGATCTACAAGATCAAATATGCTGCATATGGCAGTATTAAAAAATACAAGGTCAGGTTTGTGGCTAAGGGGTATGCTCAAAAGGATGTGATTGACTATGAGGAAACCTTCGCCCCGATAGCCAAGTATACATCTATTAGGACCGTGATATCTCTTGCAGCCCAGAGGGGATGGGAGATCCATCAGATGGATGTCAAGACAACATTTCTGAACGAGGTAATAGAAGAAGAAGTATACATTGAACAAACAGAAGGCTTTGAAACTCATGAGAAGAAGTCTCATGTATGCAGACTAAAGAAAGCCTTGTATGGGCTGAAGCAAGCACCAAGAGCGTGGTATGGTCGAATAGATGGCTACTTGCAGAAGATGGGGTTTGTCAAGAGTGACGCAGATCTGAATCTCTACTATCTGGTCATAGAGAGCGAACCACTTATCTTAGTATTAGATGTTGATGATCTCTTCCTGACAGGATCATCCAGAGTCATTGAAGACTGCAAGAAGAATCTAGCCACAAAGTTCGATATGAAGGATCTGGGATGAATGCACTATTTCCTAGGGTTGGAAGTTCGGCAGCAGAAAGGAGAAATCTTCCTTGGGCAAGGAAGGTATGCTACAAAAATCCTGAAAAGGTTCGGGGGATAGGACACTGTAGACCTATGGCTACGCCAATGATCACCAACTAGAAGAAGATTGATGCATAAGAAGACAAGGATGTCGATCCCACCCTATACCGACAGCTCATAGGGTCCCTGATGTATCTAGTCAATACCAGGCCAGATATTTGCTATGCTATCAACACCCTCAGTCAGTTCATGGTGGAACGAAAGAGGGCTCACTGGGCAGCAGCCAAGCATATTCTCAGGTATTTACAAGGAACAGTTGATTATGGGCTCTTCTACAACAAGGGGAAGGATATCAGGTTGAGTGGATTTACTGATGCAGTTTGGGTAGGAAGCTCAGTGGATCGGAAAAGTACCTCTGGGTACTATTTCAACATTGGATCAGGAATAACCTCCTGGTGCAGTAGGAAACAGAAGTTTATGGCTCTAAGCTCGTCTGAGGCAGAATATATGGCAGCAAGCACAGCTTCGTGTGAGGCCATATGGCTGAGAAAACTGTTGGTAAACCTATTCAGAAGAAATATGGAGGCGACAAGGATCATGTGTGATAATCAGAGTTGCATCAAACTCTCTAAGAATCCAGTATTTCATGATAGGTCAAAGCATATTGATATCCGATGTCACTTTGTTAGAGATTGTGTCCAACGTGGAGCTGTACAGTTAAGCTACACTCCTACAAGGGAACAAGTGGCAGATATCCTCACCAAGGCCCTCGGAAAGTCAAAATTTGACTACTTCAAGGAAAAGATGGGGATGGTAAAGAACCCATTTCAAAAGTAGTGTGTTAGCAGCAAGAATGAAGAGGGAGTTGCAGTGCAGATGTAGTGTTGGGAGAAAGGACCAACAGCGGCACAGATGCAGAGGGAGTTGCAGTGAAGATGCAATGTTGGGAGAAAGGACCAACAGCAGCACAAATGCAGAGGAAGATGCAATGTTGGGAGAAAGAACCAGCAGCAGCATGGATACAGAGGGAGTTGTCATACAAATGTAGCAGTGGCAGTGGCAGAACCATGGGCAACAATACAAGATGCAGCAGTGCAGAGAATGTTGGGCAGGGAGGCCTAGCATTAGCACAGGGACTGATGCCAAATGATCAAAGCAATACTCAGTGAGGAGCGTTGCTAAAACACAATCCTCGCTAAGAGGAAGTGTTGATTTCGGGTAGCATCGTATGTGCTCTAGCCACGAAATTTGGTGGAGAGGTTGGGGCACATGAGATCTCCAATAGGCAGAAAGAATTTGAGCAGATTCTAAACAGATCAAGAGATATTAAAATAATTAATATTTTTAATGGAGTCCCTAAGTATAAACTTAGGGAAAATAAAATATTAATATGTATTAATATGAATCTGTGTTAGAATGGTCCAAAAGACATGGATCAAGCCAAATCTAATCTTAACCATTGATTAAGGACTTAATCTCGGCCATTGAGATGTCAACAAAAAAAGTATAAGAGGAGGCTTGAGGGGCACTTGGAGAACACATTGAAGGAGACCAATCAGATCAATTTCTAGAGCGGACTAAGTTGCACGAAATGGGGAAACGGGTACGAGTTTCCGAAACGGAAAGCGATACGATACGCAACCTCCCCAAATTTTGGAAACAGGGAAACGCGAATATATATATATATATATGAAAATATAATATATATATATATATATATATATATATTTTCAAATAATTATAATATATATATATATATTATAATATATAATATGTGCAATTTCCAATAAAAGCATAAATGAACATTATAATTTAATTACACTTAAACATTAAGAGATTTAATTTACCATCACATTACTCAGAATGAATCACATAATGAAAATTGAAATATCGGAATAATCCAAAAGCAACCTTTATTATATATCCAAATCTCAAAATCAACCTTTATTTATATTAATATATGAGGCTGCAAGTACAATAAAGACTACAAGGCTGCAAGAGAGTGATCCAAATCAGGATTTTTTGCATCCACATCCCATTCTTTAGAAGGACCACTGTTGTATTGGGAGTCTCCTCCTACATAGTCGAACGACCTTAGTGCTCTTGATTAAATACACGTTTCATACCCTAGTACCCTACATGATCTTGATTATTGGGAGTTTCCCCTACATAGAGGGCTTGGTTCTCTTGATTAAATACAAGTCCCATACCCTAGTACATGATAAAATCCAATGGAAACATTGCAATCCCTCTAATCATGAAATCCTGAAAAACAAATAAGTTTGTTGGATTTTGAGTGAGATCTAAAATTCTACTTTCTCCATATGAAATCCAATGAGGTCGGAACCTCTCAAACATCCTGAGTCATTTCATGGTAATGTTAAAAATTTAAGTAAAAGGAGAAAATGAAAAATAAAGGAGAATATCACTTTTACTTTAAGAATTTAACATTACCATGAACTGCATATGCCTCAAACTTCCTGATGAACTGCATATCAACACTAGGGCAAAAATTCAGCTTTAGACACACATCTAGAAGCAACTAAAAGTCACTAACATACCCTAAAAGTAAATTAAAAAACAAATTAAAAAAAAAACACAAGTTAATGAGGAAACGTTGGAACGGAAATGTGGCCAGTACGACCGAAAACGCGTTTCACGATCGTACCAAACGCATTTCCGCTTTTCGTACTAGTTTCCGTACGGAAACGGACCTCTATACCACGTTTCCTGCAACATAGGGAGCGAGGTTTGCTGAGAAATTGAACCAGTGGTCTGGAGTGCAGTCAGGAGGCAGCAAGTACAGACCAGAGAGACAGGAGATCAGCACAGAAGAGGCAGACGCAGAGCCAAAGGAAGCCACGCAGAGGCAGCAAAGACTGCGCAGAGCCAGAAGGGCCTGCATCATCCACACAAAGGCTGCAAGAGTGATGCAGAAGCCCAGAGAGGTTGCGCAGAGCCTCAGTAGGCTGACGTAGAGGGTTTCAGGTGGACGCAGAGGGTTTCAGGCTGTAGTAGAGGTCAATAGGGCCTACGCTGGGTATAGGAAAGTGCTGGAAGTTGTCTATCAATGGGTAAGCCAATTTGGCACCCTGTTGTACAAGAAAATTGCTGAATAATAAAATCCCCCCTTGCTGCACTGGTTTTCCCACATTGGGTTTTTCTGGGGACATTAGTCCAAAATAACTGTGTCAACGTGTGCATATTTTTGTTTCTGTATTACGATGTGATATCAGCAGCAGTATTTATTTTAATGTTTGTTGAAGTAATTTCATGAATAACTTATGATGAAATAAGTAGGAAAAGCAGCGAGATGGTCGTGAATGGGCTGAGAGATCAAGACAGGCTAGACCGAGCATCCAACTTTGTAGTCTGGAAGGCCAAGATCTTATCCATTCTAGACAGATATCATATCAAGGGCTTCGCCTTAAGATTAATGGCTATCCCAGTTGACCCGGTAGCTAATGAAAGGTACGAGGAGGCAATGGCTAAGGCAAAGTGCATCATCCTTGATGGGGTCAAGGATCACATGGTCCAACATATTGTCGAGAAGGAAACAACAAAAGAGATGTGGAACACTTTGAAGACATTGTACCAACATGCTTCCGTGCAAAGGAAGATGCTCCTTGAGAATTAGCTAAGGTCTACCAGATGCAGATGGGAGAGCAAGATCACTTCCTTAGCAGGTTGCAGGAGATCCTGGACCAACTGAATTCTATAGGGGCCACGTCGGATCAGGAGTTGATGGTAAGGACCAAACTTAACACAGTCTCTGATGAGTGGGAGATATTTGTCCACAGCATATTGGGCAGGGTGAGTCTTCCAGATTTGGAAGAACTATGGGTGGCTCTTCGTCAAGAGGAGATCAGACAGCTAACCAAGATGGGAGATAGTAGCAAAGAAGTCCAAATAAAGAAGGAAGAGGAAGAGGATGCGACTCTAGCATCTGTGGGAAAGCAAGAGAAGAGGAACAAGAAGGACCTCTCGAAAGTCAAGTGCTTTCATTGTGGGGAACTGGGACACTATGCGAACTAGTGTCTGAGGAAGAAGAGTAAGGGAGAGGCTTCTGACTCTAAGGCCGCGCCAGCGAAGGCAGAGAAAGAAGTCGAGGAGGATGACGACTGTGCCATGAGTGCTCATGTGCCACTCAAGAAGAAGTGGGGAGACATCGAGTTGTAGTCGAGAGGACTATAGGCAATGAGGGGCAGGATCCTTGAGGTACCCAACCTCTTGGATTATACCCTGCTAAGGGAGCCCCGAAGAGGAGTAGCAGGACTGGCGGATGTGGGTAGAGACAGATGCGGATGAAGCGACAGAGAGTGCTACAGTGCAAGAATCCCCGGGCAACGCGAGGCTAGCAGGCTGCAACAATGCAAGAGGTGCGAGAGTGTTGCACCAATGCAGGATGGCACGGAGAGGTATGCAATGGTGCGAGATGCAGGGAGTTGTTGTAGCAGCACAGAGGTCAATAGACGGAGCACTTGTTAGCAGCAGAGGGAGCTTCAGCATTGAGAGTGTTTCTAGCCTGACAGGGATGTCAGAAGCTAGGTGGATCAGTTACTTACTTCTCACTGCTCAGTAACTAAGTTGCAGTGCAGTAGCAGTATGCAGTAGCACGATGCAGCATGATGAGAGGAGGTTGTAGTGCTGGGAGGATGGACCAGCAGCAGCACAAATGCAGACGGAGTTGTCGTACAGATGCAGCAGTGGCAGTGGCAGAGCCATGGGCAGCAGTACAGGATGCAGCAGTGCAGAGGATGTTGGGCAAGGAAGCTTAGCATCAGCACAGGTACCAGTGCCATATAATCAGAGTGATGCTCAGTGTGGAGTATTACTAGAGCACAGTCCTCGCTAAGAGTGAGTGTTGATTTCGGGTAGCATGGAATGTGCTCTAGCCATGAAAATTGGTGGAGAGGCTAAAGCACATGAGATCTCCAAGACCCTGAAATGGTTTGGACAGATTGTACCCGGTTTCGGAGATATTAAAATAATTGATATTTTTAATGGAGTTCCCAAGTCTAAACTTAGGAAAAATAAAATATTAATGGGTACTAATATAAAACTGCATTAGAAGGTTCCAAAAGTCATGGATCAAGCCAAATCTAATCTTAGCCGTTGATTAGAGATTTAATTCCGGTCATTGAAGGAACAACGAGAAAAGTATAAGAGGAGGCTTGAGGGTTAGTTGAAAGATACACCAGAATGATCAGTTATTCATTTTGCTAGAGCGGCGCTACTAAGCAAAGTTGCATCAGTGATCAACAGCGAGAGGCAATGAGTACGAGGCAGAGAGGCAGAGACAGTACTGAGAGACAAGCGCAAAAGCAGAGAGAGAGCAGCAGCAGTTAGTCCAGGCTATGCAGAGCCTAGTAGGGTCAGCGCAGAGGCCAGAGGGAATGCGTCATCCATGCAGAGGCTACTGGAGTGACGCAAAGAGTCCTAGAGACTACGCAGTGCCTCAAAGGGATGATGCAGAGGGCCCTGGGGTTGACGCAGGTCAACAGGAGGCTGACGTAGAGGCTAAAAGGGCAAGCACTGAGCTTCAGTTGTGCCGGAGAGGGTATCATGGGATAGGTTTTCTGAATACCTATTTTCGAATATAGAGGTATTGTTGCCGTGTATTTTTCTCTATCAGGTGAGCTGGTTTTGCACCCGGTTGTACTGAGAAAGACTGCATAATAATATAACCCTCAAAATAGCTGCACTAATTTTCTCATATTGGGTTTTTCCAGGGACATTTGTCCAAAAATAATGGTGTCACTTGTGTGCTTGTTTCTTTTTTCAGCTGATGATCTGTAGATGTTCAGACTGTATCGTGTTTATTTCGGTATTTAAATGTTTTAAATAACTTTTTTTAGAATTTACAAGTAGAAGAAATAAACCAGCAGAATACAGAGTAATTTTCTAACAGATAAGACTTAGAAAATTCAAAATTAGAGGTAAAAGGAGGCAAAATAGCCAAATCTACAATACCTCATTTGAAAATAAAGGCATTGTAATGTTATCCCTTTTAATGTTCAACATTATTTCATCTCTTGTTCGCATTAGTTCAGCCAAAATAACTACGCAGTTTAAAAATTGTCAGACCATGAAAAACTGTTGTAAATCCATAAAGCACAAAATTTAATTCAGTTGCCCTAAAGATGGTAACTCAGGTGTTGTTGCAGGGTGAATGAACAAGCCCTCTAAATTCCTCTAAGGCTGCACTTGTGCTTTTGGGCTTTACCACTTGAAGTGCAGCTTAGGATGTAAGAGGAGGCAACACAGACAAAGCTACAATATTTCATTTGAAAATAAAAGCATTGTGAGTTATGTTATCCTTTTTATCATGTCAACATTTTTTTCATCTCTCGTTTGCACTGGTTCAGCCAAAAGAACTAAGCAGTTTAAAAATTGTCAGACCATGAAAAACTGCTGTGAACCCATAAAACACAAAAGTTAATTGAGTTGCCCAAACGATAGTAACTCACCCGAACATGCATAGTGTAAGTGTCAATCTTCGGAAGAAGCTTTATTGCTTTACCAATGGCTGATATCATATCTTCAGGTACTGGTTCTGCAAGTACAATCATGTCGGGAGGCAAAACCTGCAGTGGTCCAAAGCATAACAGGTATTAAATAAAATAACTCAAAAGGAATCATCTTGAGAGCAATTTAACTATCAAAAAATATTTGGAATTTATAAGAATCACTTTACCACTCCCAATAGGTTAAGTTTTTCTTTTACTGTATTTCTTTTGGAGATGCTATACAGCTCCCAATGCTTACTAGCGAACATTAATGCTTAAATTAAATTAAACTAAGTTATCGAATAGACAAGAATATTGAAAACAACTTAAAATTGGGAAACAAATAGTAGTAAAACTGAAGAAACTGGAACTGCATACATGCCTCTGGAACTCCACCAACTCTTGTGCTGACAGTTAGCAAGCCACAGCTAGCTGCCTCTAATATGGCAATACAGAATGCCTCTGTAAGCGAGCTACAACAAACAAGCTTGATCAATAAACTTATAAGATTCTTACACAGCCTATGCATAGCTCAGATAATTAATACTGTTGCCGTCATCTAGTTGCTTGAATATATACCAAATCATGTCAACATGAAAAGCTTATTTTTTAGTATATTAAACAAAAATAGAAGGGAAAAGACCTTATTTTCCTTAAAATAGAATGCTCAAGGAAAACAATTTTAATTTCATCCCATAAGCCATCTCCAGTATCCTGTGAATGTGGACAGTTCTACAGTGGAAAACAATAAAGTAAAATCAGCCAAGCAATTAGGAGTTAATTTGAAAACTCTCAGAACATGGAAAGGGAAAACTAAAGTAGAATTGATGAAGGAAAGACAGTAAAACTTTGTAATGTACCTAGGGAGGACAATTTGAGGTACCTAGAAAGGTACCCAAGGGGTACAATTAATGTAATCTGGCCATAATCATGGAATAAGACCCACTTGGTAGTTGGTGAGTAATAAATAGGCCCACTATATACTTAGATGGAATAATATAATACTGAAGTATAGCTGGCATAAACCCCAAAGAAGACTCATGAGAAAGTATATATATGCATGAATATCATTGTATTGGATGTGTTGGTGATTGAATTGTAGCAAGCATGGTTTGTGGAGTGATTCTTTCCATAAGAAATAATTGAACATGTTACCCTTGTTAGTTTTTGTAGCATTGTAGGTGTCTAGTCTCGAAACATTGTGGAGAGGCTAAAACAAAGGAGTTCTCCATAACCCGGAAACCATTTCTGAAAATTCCACTTAGAAGTGTCTCAATTAGATTATTAGCCTGTTTTAAAATAATTTCTAAGTCTAAACTTAGAAAAAGTGGCTAAATAATCAGTATTAATTGATAAAGGTGTGAATTATCTAGAAACTCACATGGATCGATTGGGAAATGATCTTAGCCCTTGATTAAGTTTTAATCTTGGTCATTGGAGGTCCCCGTCCAACAAAAGATTATAAAAAGAAGACGATGGGTAGATGGAGAAGACACACTAGAGATCAATTTCCTTGGAGAGTTGGATTTTCCGAAGAGCAATAGCAGTTGCTGGGAGAGTTCAAGCCAGAGAAGGGAAGCAAAGACATAGAGGGGCAAGGACAGTGAAGCCGAAGGAAGATTTTCTAGATCCAGTGCGTACTTTGCAGAGAGGCCGAGATGTTCTCCAGGAGGCTATGCAGAAGCATCGCAGAAGCCTCAAAAGGGCAATTCGATTTTGTTGGAGGAGAAGACATCTTCAGTTCTAGAAGACAAGAAGAATTTCCAGAGGGCCAAAGAAGCATTTTCCCAATCATTAGCAGGCAAGACGACTAGATTGGTAGTCAATTCAGGCAACACGTGTGGCAAGTAGCGCCAGAGTGTCGCAGAGCTTGCGCAAACCCTGTTGGACGACTAGCTTTTCAGGCGCAGTAAAGTGTCGGGATTGCTCGGAGTGAAGGTAATTTCCCTCAGATAATTTTTGCCAATATTTTCTCTACAGGATTGCCAGTCTCCGACATCCAGATTGTACTCAAATTATTTTAATGTTGCATAATAATTAAAACCCTCAAATACAACATTGGTTTTCCCAAGTTGCGTTTTTCTGGAGACAATTGTCCAAAAATAATTGTGTCAATTTTTATGTGTGTCTGCTAGCATATTTCTCAGTTTCCAACACTATTATTTTCCGCAATATTTTTGTTAAGATTGTTGTGTGTTTATTTCGTTGTTGTCGTAGCAATAAACAGCTAAATTAATTAACAATTAGAAGAAATAATACGAGTTGCTGCAATAGGATTTCAAAATTGAAATTTTCACACGATAACAGAGCGATTTTGATCAGGCGGGAAGCTCAGAAGTGAAAGGCAGAAATCATTCAAATTCCGAGGGAGTCTGGCAACACAATTTCCAGATTTGCACAGAAGTTGGCTTAGCAAATCTATCTGTGTTAGTTTTTGGTAGCATCGGATGTGCTCTAGCCATGAAAATTGGTGGAGAGGCTAAGGCAATGAGTTCTAAAGAACCTAGAAATCGTTTGGTGAAATTCCACCTAGATTGTATTTTATTAAAATAATTAATATTTTTTATGGGGTTCCTAAGTCTAAACTTAGGAAAATTAAAATATTAATGGGTATTAATCAAAATATGGGTGAGAATGATCTAGAAGGCAGATAAAGTCATGTTTTAATCTTAGTCATTGATTAGAGACTTAATCTCAGTCATTGAAGTCTCAACGAGAAAATTATAAGGAGGCTTGAGGTTCATTTAGAAACACACACGGAGAGAAGGAATTGATCTGGAGTTTGATTTATAGGGCAAGGAAGTTGAGAATTTGAACTGAGTGATCAGTTGCAGCAGAGGGGCAGGGATAGTTCGGGAGTACTGACAAAGAGGCGAAGAGAAGCTAGTGGAGGCAGCGCAGCAACCAGAGGAACTAACGTTGGGCCAATTTGGGTCCACGCAAGCCTGACGCAAAGCCAGAAGGGCCAGTGCAAAAGTTGAAGTTGCCCTCACACAAAAAATCAGAATTGTCAGGCAACTGTGGCAACCACTGAGAAGGTTGATGCAAAAGGCAGAAGAGACAGTGCAAGGCTGACGCAGAGCCTGAAAGGTTGACAAAGAGCCTGAAAGGCTGACATAGGGCTAGTGCAGAGATAGCCGCGGTTAGCCAGTTTTGCTATCGGATCAGCCGGAATCTGCCAGGTGAAGTGACATAAAACTCACTCAATTTTTCCGCCATTGTATTTTCTCTGTCACTGGATTGTCGAGAGGGCATCCAGCATTTGTATTCAAAATTACTGCTTAATAATAGAAAACCCTCCAAGTTGTTGCACCGGTTTTCCCACATTGGGTTTTTTTGAGGACTATTTTGTCCAAAAATAACGGTGTCCTATGTATCTTGTTCTTTGCTCAATTTTATGTTTCATGTAATCAAATTTTAAGTGGTGTAGGCTACAGAAGTAATTTGCTTTAGTATTCAAAGAATAACTTGATAATGTATATTAAAATCAAGTAGGTGAAGTAGATTCAGTTTTGATGCAGTAGGGGTTTCTTGAGGATTAGGAATTTTCACATGGTATCAGAGCATTGATTTTGAAACAGGAAGAGCAGATCCAACACTGAGCAGAGAGGCCAATAGCTGCGTTTGACAGAAATTCAAATCCCCTTGAAGGGATTGTGCAATCCTTGCCTGGAAGCGAGATTCTGAGGAAATCTCCCTCTAAGAGAGTCGACAGAGAAGTACGATTTCTGGTTCGAGAGCTTGCAAAGGCAGAGGGAGTGACGCAGAGCCCCAGCACAGTGCTTGAAGGGCGCAGTTTATCCTGGGGCAAAAATCCGTTGGAAAAGAGAGAAGACTCATAGTAAGGGAATTTTCTCCTCAAAGAAATTTTCTCGCCAAAAGTTCGAATTTCTCACTTGTCGGACAAGAGTGTTGAGCAGTGACTAGAGGAGTCAATTCGACAATTTGCGTGAGAAGGCATCACATGGGCTCAGAGATCAGGACAAGTTGGAAGGAGCTTCCAACTATGTCATATGGAAGACCAGAATCTTAGTTATTCTAGAGGAGTACGATCTTGAAGATTACGTCAAGAGTGGTGTGGTTGTTCTCACAGACAACGACTAGAAGAAGAAGTACAAGGCTGAGCAAGGAAAGGCAAATAGGTTCCTACTCGATGGAGTTCGAGATCATGTGGTCTCAAACTTGCAGGGCAAAGATACAGCCCGAGAAATGTGGGAAGGTTTGTCTTCACTATATGAAGGCTATTTCGAACAGCAGAAGATGTACCTGGAACAAAAGTTGCAACGGACATTGATGCAGAAGGGAGAAGGGGTTAACCCCTATCTTCAATGTCTTCAAGACACCAGAGACCAACTTGTTGCAGTGGGGTCTACTCCTCAGTCTACCGTGATCGTAAGGACGGCCCTGAATGGAGTCTCGGATGAATGGCAAGTCTTCGTCCAAAGTATATTGAGCAGGGCAAGACTACCTACATGGGAGGAGATGTGGACAGCCCTTCAATGGGAGGAATTAAGGAGGGATCTAATTAAGGTCAACCTCAATGGCAGCAGTGGGAGTGGCATGAATACCAAGGAGGAGGAGGAGAACAGAAGGAGGACATTTCAAAGGTGAAATGTTTCAGATGTGGCGAGATGGGCCACTTTGCATCCTAGTGTCATTTGAAGCACAAGGATAAAGATGAGAAATATGATCCTAAGGTTGCTCAGGCAGAGATCGACAAAGATGACTTTTCCATGAGTGCCCACGCATCTCTAGGAGGAAAACGGGGCGATATTGAGTTGTAGTCGAGGGGACTACATATGGGCAAGATCCTTGAGGAGTCCACCTCTTGGATCAAATTCCTTGCTACGGTAGCCCGAGATTCAGCACTGGCAAGATGGACTTAGGGTTAGATGATGCAGTGGATTGTTTGGAGAGACATATGTCGTAGCCTAAGACCAAAGACTGATCACCGCAGAGCAAGGTTGGCAGCAGTGCAGATAGCATAGTGCATAAGTCAGCAGCACAAAAGATTTAGAGGGTCAGAGACTAGTAGCAATTAGATTCCAACATTCATGGTATTATGTTGAACACAGTTAAGTTCAGTAATTTTGGATGTTTTCAGTTGCTTCTCTCAACAACTGAGTTGCAGTACGAATGCAGAGTTAGCAGTGGCAATGGCAGTGCCATGGGCAACAGTACAGTAGCAACAATAGCATAGTGTTGGTGGCAACAACAATGCAGAAAGGAGGTGCTTCAAAAGCAGAGCACCATGTAGTTGGACATTATTGCTATAGCACTTTCCTTGCTAAGAGGGAGTGTTAGTTTTTGGCATCAAATGTGCTCTAGCCATGAAAATTGGTGGAGAGGCTAAGGCACATGAGTTTTAAAGAACCCAGAAATCGTTTGGTGAAATTCCACCCAGATTGTATTTTATTAAAATAATTAATATTTTTAATGGGGTTCCTAAGTCTAAACTTAGGAAAATTAAAATATTAATGGGTATTAATCAAAATATGGGTGAGAATGATCTAGAAGGTGGATCAAGTCATGTTTTAATCTTAGTCGTTGATTAGAAACTTAATCTCAGCCATTGAAGTCTCAACAAGAAAAGTATAAGGAGGGGGCCTGGGGTTCATTTAGAAACACACAAGGAGAGAACGAATTGATCTGGAGTTCGATTTCTAGGGCTAGGAAGCTGAGAATTCGAACTGAGTGATCAGTTGCAGCAGAGGGGCAGGGATAGTTCGAGAGTACTGACAGAGAGGTGAAGAGAAGCTAGTGGAGGCAGCACAGCAGCCAAAAGGACTGATGTTGGGCCAATCTGGGCCCACACAGGCCTGACGCAGAGCTAGAAGGGCAAGCGCAGAAGTTGAAGTTTCCCTCACGTAGAAAGCTAGAACTGTCGGGGAACTACCAAAACAGCCGGGAAGGTTGACGCAGAAGGCAGAAGAGATAGCGGAGGGCTAACACAGAGCCTGGAAGACTAACGCAAGGCCCAATGCAAAGATAGTCGTGGTTAGCTAGTTTTGTTGCCGGAACAGCCGGAATCTGCCGGGTTAAGTGAGATAAAAGTTAAAACTCACTCAATTTTTCCACCATTGTATTTTCTCTGTCACTAGATTGTCGAGAGGGCATCTAGCGTTTGTATTCAGAAATACTGCTTAATATTAGAAAACCCTCATAGTTGTTGCACTGGTTTTCCCGCATTGGGTTTTTCGAGGACTATTTTGTCAAAAAATAACGGTGTCCTATGTATCTTATTCTTTGCTTAGTTTTTTGTTTCATGTAATCAAATTTTAAGTAGTGTAGGCTGCAGAAGTAATTTGCTTCAGTATTCAGAGAATAACTAGATAATGTATATTAAAATCAAGTAGGTGAAATAGATTATATTTTGTTGCAGTAGGGGTTCCTTGAGGACTATGAGTTTTCACAAACTGCTAGGCAGAGGGCTCGATTGTTCAAGTGCAAATGGCAAGAAAAATTCGTAGAGCTTAGGAGAATTCTAGCAGGCAATAGAGAAGCCGCAAAGAAGTTTCGATGAAGCAGATCAGATTTTCGCTGAACATATTCCTTGCTTGGACGCAGAAAGATTTTGCAGCAACAGAATCAATGTTGGGTGGAAGAAAAAGGGCATGCAAAGAGGGAAATTTCTCTCAGGGGATTTCGAGTTCTAGAAATCTAATTTTCCAGTTGCAGATCGGAAATAGTTGTGAGCAGCTTTTCTCACTGCAAAAGGGAGTGCGAGTAGCAAATTCAGTAGCCAAGCAGAGGGAAAGAGGGAGATTTATGACCAAATTTAGAGATGGTCACAGTTGGGCTTAGAGATTACGATAGGTTGGAGGGAGCCTCCAACTTCGTCATCTAGAAGGCTAAGATGACCTTCCTGTTGGATGAACATGGCCTGGAAGCCTACGTGGACTATGTGGTAGCAGTACCCCAGGATGTTGATCAACTCAAGGAGTACAGGAAGGAAATGCAAAGGCGAAGAGATTGATCCTAGATGGAGTATGGGGCCATATAGTCTCACATATGGCAAAAAAAGGAATAGCCAAGTAAATGTGGGGTGCTCTCGTCCATTTGTATCAAGGCACTTCGGAGCAGCGGAAGATGTTCCTGCAGGAGAAGCTAAGGAGCATCGAGATGATGAAGGCAGAAAGCATAGACTCCTTCCTCACCAAGATTCAGGAGGTTCGAGATCAACTTGCAATCGTTGGGGAGGCATCTCAACCAACAAAGCTTATACGGTAGGCACTGAATAGTGTCTCATAGGAGTAGCAAGTGTTTGTCCAAAGCATCTTGGGTAGAGACACATTACCTAGATGGGACAAGATGTGGTCGACCTACAGAAGGAGGAGTTGAGGCGTGTTTTGTTGAAGAGTACCATCAGCGGAAGCAGCGTCAAGTGCACAAAGGGTGAAGAGGAGAATGTGGCTCTAGCATCCAAGGGTCTCAGCCAGGCACAGGCGGAGAAGAAGAAGAAGAAAGACCTGTCTAAGGTGTAAGTGCTTCAGGTGTGGCAAGCTTAGCCACTATAGTATGCGATGTCCTCTTAGGAAGAAGGACAAGCAGGAGAAGCAGGACCAGGCAGTTGTGTTTGCTAAGATAGATATGCTATCCTCTAGGCTAGAAAAAGAGTTTGCTATGTGTGCAGTTATACCTCCTGGAGTGAGGTGGGGCGATATCGAACTATAGTCCCAGAGTTGCAAAGGTTGGGTAGGGTCCAATGAGGTGTCCTCCTCATGGATCATTACCTTGCTATAGGGGCCCACATTATTCAGTAGCAAGATAGATCAATGTCAATGATGCAGTGAGATTCCCGAGTGATAGTTGCAGACTATAGCAGCCAAATGTTGAGGAGCGCAATGCAATGTTGACAGCAAAGCAAGAGGCTTAGTGGCAAAGTCAACAACAGCGCAAATTCTTCAGTGGACAGTGTAGTGGCTAGAAGCAGTCAGGACTCAGGAGAGATGCAGGAGCCACAGTTGATTCAGTATTCGAGATGCTTCTCAGTTACATTAGTTGCAGTTGCAACAGCAACAGATGAGGAGTTGCAGTGTAGATGCGGAGTTGGCAATAGTATATTAGTGTCAGCAGTAGCACAGATGCAGCATTAGAGTCGCGCAGTGGTTGGTGGGCAATGGCAGGCAGTCGCAGTGGCCAGACATTAGCAGTGTGACAGAGGTTGATCCAGAGACACAATGTTGTAGTAGCAATGCAGCACTAGAACACCTTCCTCGCTAAGAGAGAGTGTTAATTTTTGTAGCATCGGAGGTGTTCTAGCCTCAAAACTTTGTGGAGAGGCTAAAACACAGGAGTAATCCATAACCCAAAAACTGTTTTTGGAAATTCCACCTAGAAGTGTCTCAATTAGATTATTAGCTTATTTTTAAATAATTCCTAGGTTTAAACTTAGGAAAAGTGGCTAATTAATCAATATTAATTGAGAAGGGTGTAAATTATCTAGAAACTCACATGGATAGACTAGGAAATGATCTTAGCCCTTGATTAAGTTTTAAACTTGGTCATTGGAGGTCCAATAGAAGATTATAAGAATAAGTCGATGGGTAAATGGAGAAGACACACTAGAGATCAATTTCCTTTGGAGAGTTCAAGCCAGAGAAGGGAAGCAGAGATAGAGAGGGATAGGGGCAATGAAGCTGAAGGAAGATTTTCCGAATCTGGTGAGTACTTTGTAGAGAGGCTGAGATTTTCTCCAGGAGGCTGCGCAGAGGCAGCGCAGAATCCTCAAAAGGGTAGATCGATTTTGTTGGAAGAGAAGATGTCTTCAGTTCCAAAAGTCGGGAAGAGATTCCCGAGGGCCGGAGAAGCATTTTCCCAGTTATTAGTAGGCAAGACGACTAGATTGGCAGTCGATTCAAGCAGCACATGTGGGAGGCAGCGCCAGAGTGATGCAAAGCCTGCGCAGACCCAATTGGACGGCTAGCTTTTCAAGGGCAATCAAGTGTCATGATTGCACGGAGTGAGGGTAATTTCCCTCAGATAATTTTTGCCAACATTTTCACTACAGGATTGTCAGTTTTTGACATCCAAATTGTACTCATATTATTTCACTGTTGGATAATAATTAAAACCCTTAGCTGTTGCACCAATTTTCCCAAGTTGGGTTTTTTCGAGGACATTTGTCCAAAAATAATTGGGTCAATTTTTATGTGTGTGCTAGCATATTTCTCAGTTTCTGGCACTATTATTTTCCGAGGTATTTTTGTGAAGATTGCATTGTGTTTATTCCATTGTTGTTGTAGCAATAAACTGCTAAACTAATTAACAGTTAGAAGAAATAATACCAATTGTTGCAATAGGATTTCAGAATTGAAATTTTCACAACCCTACCTTAAGGGTTGTTTCTATATTCTTGCATTTATCTATTGCGTTATTACGTTTCTTATTCTTAGTTTATGGGTTAGAACCATTAAGTTCCAATTAAAGTCGGGAGCGACATTGGAAGCCAAGGATGTGTTGATTGTACCAAGACTAAAGAAGAACTTGCTCTCAGTCTCACTAATCAAGGACAAAGGATATGTGGTTATGTTCAGGAATGACCAGATGTCCATTAATCCAGAGGAGTCTAGCCGAGACACAACAGTGGTTATCAAAGTTAAGTAGAGCAATTTATATTAGTTGACAAGCAAACTTGTTCAAGCATTGGTATATGACAGTGACAACCTATGTGAGCTATGGCACAAAATCATGGGACACTTGCTCTATAGGGCATTGTCGACTCTGAGGGAGATTATCGCTAGTGCCCCAAATTCCAGCATTGTGCAGCAAGGTGTGTGCAAAGGGTATGTACTTTGCAAGAATGACAAGGTTTCTTTTCCGAGCAACGAGAGTAAGTCCACGGGGATCTTGGATCTTATTCACTCGGATGTATGTGGGTCGATGTTAGCAGCCATTAGTACAGGGAGCACAATACTACATTGCGTTCATTGAAGACTATTCTAAGAAAACTTGGATCTTCTTCATGAAGACCAAGGATGAGGTCTTTAGTCGGTTGCAAGAGTTCAAGGGCTTAGTGGGAGAACCAAATAAAAAAGAAGATCAAGGTCTTGAGCTCAAAAAATGGGGGAGAGTACACCTCCAACAACTTCAAGGATTTTTTTGAGGAAGGGATCAAGAGGGAGATGACATTCTTGTACAACCCTCAAAAAAATGGAGTTCCCAAGAGAAAGAATCGGTCCATTCCAAGGCTATGTGACATGACTAGGAGCCATCTATGTTTTTTTGGGCAGAGGCATGTAACATTGCAGTATATGTGTAGAACATGAGGCACGATATTGGGAGACAAGACTCCTAAGGAAACATTCACAAGGGTGAAGCCAAAGATAGGACACTTGAGGATCTTTGGTTGCCCAGTTTACATCCATGTCCCTACGAAGAAGAGGATGAAGCTAGAGCCTTCAAGATAGAAGGGCATATTTTTTTGATACAACGAGACTTCAAAGGGTTGCGGGATCTTCATACCAACATAGAGGAACACAGTTATGAGCAAGAACACTTTCAATGAGAAACTAGCATTTAGGAAGTTTCATGAGTTGCCACCACCATTGACAGAGGACGAGGAGCACGAGGCTCCGAAGGTAGAGCAACATGCAGAGGCTTCCAGTTTAGGGAGTCAACCTTGAGGTGGGGAGGAGTTAGTAGCTTCTTCCAGTTTTCTCAAGAGGCCAAGGTAGTTTAAGAAGACATTGAAGGATGCTCAGGAGCATGTGAAGGCTCTGAGGAGCACATTCAAGGAGAGTAGACCTCTGAAGAAGTTTCTGAACTACATGACACTGATGAGTAGCATCATTGAAGAGACAAGAAACCACAAGGTTTGGAGGAAAGCCATGGTGAAGGATGATGCATAGGATATTATGCCAAGATAAAAAGGGACTGCCAATTCTGGGTGGCTCTTCAGGAAGTACCTTCCTCGCTGAGAGAGAGTGTTGATGTTAGAAGCTCGGATAGGTACTTACACATAGGCCTATGTGTCTAGGCATGTGGAAGTCACCTAATTGACCCTTAACTTCAGCAATTACTTTGATAATTAAATTAATTGACTTTTATAAGATAAGTGAGTTCATCTAATGAAATGCAAAGGTTATCTGCATTAGTGAATTAAATGAATCTCAACCATTGATCTCAAGTGATGTTGATGTTGAAGAAAGTGTAACTAGGTTCGGTCTTCATAATGACATGATCTTTGTATATGATGTAATAAAAGAGAATAAATTATTTTTGTAATCTTGTTGCATAGGTTTCATGAGCAAGAAGTGTCACTAGATAAAAGACTTCTTCTTGATGTCTTTAGGATATATTTATGAGTCAAAGAGTCATGTCATGTGTATAGAAACTCATCATGAGTTCATGTAAATATGTACAAGTGTTCAACAGCCCTCCAAGGCCAAGATCAATGCCTCAAACAAGCCCTCTGAAGACTGCAAGCGAAAACAACAAGAGGATCTTCATGTTGGCTCAAAAATGAATTAAATAAATAAATAATAAGTCATGTCGGCTTGGCAAAATAGACGCGTCAGTTCATAATTGTACGTCGGCTTACATATATGACCCTAACCACTATAAATACCCCAGTGGGGTTATCTGCAAATGGCATGACAGAACTTGTATATAGCCGCAGTAGACGAAGTGAGGAATGATGAAGCTGCAGGGATAGAAGAACCACAATCAAGTCGGAAGTCAAGATATATGGAGCCGCAGTGAAGACTGAGGAAGTCACATTCAAGGAGAGGGTAGCCGCAATGATAAGGAAGAGTTGCAGGGAGGGTTAATGAGGCCGCAGGAAGGAGTTGCAGTAGTCACAGTCAATGTATATAGCCGCAGTCAAGGGAATCTCTGTCAAGGTCATGTAGCCGCAGTAAGGAGGATGAGGTCTATGGGTTTAGCTGCCTCCTTGGATGTATATCAGGAGCAACAGAACATCCTCCTCTCATAGCTGTAGTGTTCTCGGATGGATAGGAGCAAGCAGCGTGTGATCCAGGCATATAAATGAATAACTCTCAGCATAAGGACACAGTCAATATGGATGGATTACTCCCAGCATTAACATATATCATTGTCTTCACGTTGATCCTAAGGATGACATATCTGCCACAGCCTTGATATGTCAAGAAGATCTATATGATCTCGGCAAAACTATGAAAGGAGACTCCATGATGACAGAGATCCTTGGCATGCAGTGTCATTGTGTCACCACAGCTCTCGGATTTATTATGATGCAGACCTGATATACTTTGAGGTATAGTGATCTATGTTACAGGAATGAGGATGCTGCAGTGGTGAAGATCATGGTGTTGTAGCAGTAATGAAGATAATGATCACGATGGTGATTACATCTATGGTGCAGCAAAGACGATGATCTCAGTAGTGCTTAACAAGGAGAATTGATGGCTTGGTTTTGGAGAGGCAGATTGTGTCAAGGGTCATGGTCTTGGTATTCGTCAACAGAATCTCTATAAGAAGAATTTATGCATGGGTTTTCCTCTCCAAGAGGGAGAGGTTTTGGCCCTAGCAGAGAGCCAAACTTTGTGTTATTGTCTCTTTTGTTTTTGAGAGCAGTTTGATGAAGCTAACTCACATATGTTGTTGGACACCTAATCCTAAAGGGTTAGCGTGGAAGCCGAATGGACAAAGCAGTCCAAGGGACCTTGGGATGTGAATCCCAACGGTCACCAAATGTACTATAAATGTATATCAAATTGTTAATAAAAATGTACGGCATGATTTATCTTTCATATTTTCTATAGCTCCCATGTGTGTTTAACATGGTATCAGAGCGGGCGATTGCTGGTCCTGCTCCATTTTGAGTCATTGTAATGAGCCATTATTTTCCTGCGAATACTAACCTATCATTTAGGTTGCTTTGAATGCTTGTGAGTCATGCGCTCTATATATTCTGCCAGGGAAAAACGCTTCTATTCTGCCCTGCAAAAACTCTCTGCATAATGCTTGGTATTCCCATTGAATACCTGCTCTTACAGTGTTGTCAGCGTTCCATTGCCAGCGTTCCTACAGTGCTGCCAGGGTTTCTGTGCAACATGAGGTTTGACAACGGAAGTCCGGTATTACACTGCCCCCAGACCTGTTTGTCAGTTTGAATAATTAAATTCTGTGTTAATGATAATGGTAGTTGTTCATTATTGTTGTCGCTGGAGCATTGAAATGCATCAAATTTTTGCCATTATTGCATAAATAAGCGTTACTCTCTCGGTTGTCCTCGATCAGAATAACGCAGTTCTGTCACTGATCGAAAACGGTTCAACTTCTGAGCTGTTACATTTCAATGAAATTGCATTGATTGGGTACATCTGAATGACTATGACTGTGTCATATTATAAGGTGGAATCGATGTATTGAACTCCATATGCGTTGAACTCCATGGCCATTTTGTTATATTGTTCATGGTGTCGTCTGTGTGAAATGTTGTGTTGGCTGATTTGTGTTGATTGGTAGAAGACTCAAGTCACAAATCACGGCTGGAAAGAGAACGAGTTGCCTTCAAATTCTGTTGGTATAATCTTGAGAATAGAAGTCATATTTTGGGAAAAGAGACAAGGCTGATTTCTGGTTCCAAATGGCACCAATTCTCCCTTAAAGGAAATCTAATCTCCCTCTTGTATCAACACAACTATTTGCGTGGTTCTTTGAGAACAAAGGACAAACACCTATACTGTCAAAAAAAAAAATCACCTTAGTTTTGAGTCGAGTTTCTGGTTGAAGGGACGAGATTCTATCAGTGTTGAAAGCCATATCAAATTCTGAGTTTGAAGCTGAACATACCTCACTAAGGGACCGATTTTATGAAGTGATTTATTGGTGGTAAAAAAAACATACAACTGGCTGGAAATTATCTTCAGTTTGGGCGTGTTGTGACTCTCTTCAGGCTTGTGGACTGATTCCTCATCCACGTTTCACGTGTATGCTATGTCTTGAAGTTTTTAATACCCTTAAATGTGTCCATGTGATAAGCTTAAGAAGACCGATTTAAGAAAATCGATTTTATATATGAGATAAGTTTTTCAAGAGGACTTATGGTCATATTAAAAATGGTGGATTCATATATGCGTTGGAATTGTATTACATTACCATATATGTATATATATTATGAAGGAAAGAGAGTACGTTGAGACCAGACTATAGTGCGGCTATAGCATTTTCCAGGCTTCTGGAAACTACGCTTGCATTCCCAAAGCCATTATAAGAAGAGGAATTGTTATTGAATGCTTTTGTCAAGGCAGGAAAATGTTTGTTGAAAGACCAAAGAATACAACATAGGACGCATTTTACTACAGAACAAACGAATTGCTCGAGTTGGTGCTACATTCTGCCGAGAAATGCATGGATTCTATCCACAAATTTAACCTCAGTGATGCTTCCAAGGCAACTCACTTTCAGCATCTGTTGTATTGCTTGTTACAATCTTTGTTGCATCTGAAATTGTTGCAGCATCAGTAACTAGAATAGATTGAATGGTTAAGTCTTTAGCGGGATGCCTTTTGGTTTCTACACTGAGGGCAGTAGATAACGCTGAACCAACAGATGATCTTCGAGAGAACTGATTCAAAGTAGGTTTGGATTATGCTTTCACATCTTTACTGGAACTTTTTTCTTCGTTACTTGATGAAAAAGTAGAAGTCAAGGCAGCCAGTGCAGAAGATTTCTGAGTTAAGCCACTTTTCAAAGACCATTCAAACTCTCGGGTGTTTGTTTTATATTTTCACTGGATGCAGCATTAATGTTGTGTACTAGGCTTTTAATTTCTTAACACCTAGAATAGGGTTTCCTTGGAGAATCACAAGTTTATTTTCAAATAAATTCCCCTGGACCACGGCCTTGAAAGAATCCCATGCAAAATATCTTGTGAAGAAAGATGGTTCAGTTTGAGTAAAGTTGTGAGTATCCAGTACCATGATATCCTCAGTCAACAGGTCATTTTGAGTAAATTTGAAGACTTCTATAGGCTTCAATATTCTTTTTTCAAATGCACAAGCATACAAAATTACCATGCCAAATAAGAAGTGATGTCCCAGTTTGTAATAAGAAGCAACAGGTAGAATTCAAAGATGCTGCAACCGGATCAACTTGAATTGCTTTACAGTAATTGGTGCTTGCTAGTTGCATACTGGTCAATTAGTGCACATTTATAGAGGATATTGTTGTATTGTGAGTGGGTGTTACTTTTCCACATTGGGTCATAGTTGTGATCAATTTTTTAAAAAGTGTAATTTTGATAATGGAGAATATGGCTCAAATTACTGAAGTATTAGAATTCTTGAAAACTTTGATGCATTCTACTGATCATGATACAGTGAAAATCAGCAAGAACACTCTCTGTGATATTAAAACCTATCTGCAGTATACACAAGAAAAGGTAGAATTTTTGGAGCTTGAATCTCGGCTTCAACAAGAAGAATTAAAATAGAGGAGTCATCATTCTGAACTTGTTTCTGTTCAGAACATTGAAACAGACTCCCATAAGCAGCAAGTTGATTCAGATCCAGTGCTCATTTCAGAAGCAGATATACATGCAGATGCAGAAGTTCAGTCTGCACTTCCCAAGCCCATCATCAGACCTTGGGAACAGCTTGTCCACAACAAGCACAGAACTGGTCTTGGATATGACAACGATTTGTCCTTTCATATTCCAGATTACTCAAAACCCATTCAGTTTCAGAGTGCTGGATTCATTCATGACAGTTCACCTGCTCCTCATGACAGTTCAGCTTCAGCTGTTCCAGACTCTGCCCCTCTTCCACAGCAACAACAACAGCGACAGAATGTGAAATGCCAACACTGTGACCGAGTTGGCCATCTGAAAGATCACTGTTTTGATCTTCATCCATGTAAGCACTGTCATAAAACCACCCATTCTTCAAACAGATGCTTCAGCAACAATCCTGCAAGAACAAAGATTCATCTTAGATGGATCGCTTCTTGGCAATGGGCATCAACAGCCAAAAAGATATTCCAAACACATGTTAGAACTTGTTCCAGAATATTGAACAGTCTTGCAGTTGAGTTTTCTCCATCTTCTCACCTTGTATCTGACAGGGGGGAATGATGGTCATCTACAAGCTTCAAAGCCACATCAAGCGAGCCTGAGCCACAACCTGCCACACCAGTTTCAGAGTTGTAGCCAGAGACAAAGATGCCCCTGAGCATGCCTTCAGTTGGCAATCTGGGACACTTCCTCTAGCAGAAGACTTCAACTTCTTGCTAGTTTTGGAAGAGTTTCGAGGACAAAATTGAGAACACTCCCTCTAGCAGAAGACACCAGCTTCTTGCCAGTTTTGGAAGAGTTCCAGGAATTGCATTAAGCATTCCAGAGTTGTTGGTCATCCTTAAACCATCACAGGTTGAGACTTCCCTTTTCAGGTTGAATTTCTCCCTTTTATGTGGGGCGAGACCTCCCTTTCATGGTTAAAGGTTTCCCTCTTCAAAACATCAGAAGCACTTCCTCTCGCAGAAGACTTGAGTTTCATGCTAGACTTGGAAGAGTTCTAGGCACTGCACTAAGCGTTCCAGTGTTGGTGGTCATCCTTAAACCACCACTCTTTATACCAACATTTCAGAGAGCACATTCAGCCTAGTGCTGCCATGCATTTTTGCACATTTTGTATTACAACTCTCTTCTTGGACTCATACATAACCCTTCGGATTAAGGGGGGGAATGTTGGACACCTAATCCTCAATGAGTTAGTGTGGAAGCCGAATGGACAAAATGAGTCCAAGGGACCTTGGGATGTGAAACCCAAGAGTCACATATTGTACTATAAATGTATATCAATTGTTAATAAAAATTGTATTGCATGTTTTATCTTTCATATCTCTCTTGATGTCCATGTGTGTTTAACAGAGTACAACATTTTAGAAAATCTCAAAGTCATTAAAATATGTACATATTCAAAAGACATAAGGACATATTTTGTCTTTAAGTCCAATCTCGCCATTTGGAAAAAAATAAAGAAAGAGGTGAGCTAGTCTCAACCTATACATAGAGGAACCATAATGTTGGGATTAGCTAGATTGATAGGGTCCAAATTTTTATATGGAAGCCCATGCTCATTAAAAAGTTGATGAAATTTAGAAATGGTGATGCAAGAATTTATTCCATGACATTAAAGACGCATGGGAAATAGCTATGCGGGTCTCTGGCTACAAATGAAATAAAACTGCAAAGAGCATCAGATTTCTATCTAATTACATAGGCTTCCCTTGAGAACTAGTGGTTTAGTTTTGGAAGTGTGAAAATCCCATCTTGTAGCAACATGTTTCTTCACATGATTTGTAAGTCTAGGTACAATAGTATCATAATGGGTGTGACAATGTTTTCCTGAACTTAGTAACAGATCATGTGGTGGTTAAGAAATGTAGAGAGAATGTAAACTGTAAGTTGTATTTTCAATAAAGGTTATGTTGCACCCATATGCATAACATATATACAATATTAAATTGTTATAAGAAATTTTATGTTTTTTTTCCAATTATTAACATGTTATGGATGTTAATCAATACTTTCAAGCTTAAAACATATGGTTAAAGTAGCCAATGATATAGTCAGAAAATTCAACAAAAGTGATGATAACTAGATGGACTAAATTTTGTTTCCATTCTTAACCATTCAAAGGTTTATCTTCTGGAAAACCAAATGTATAATAAAAATGATTTTCTGCCTCAGCCTATTTATGTATATTGTCCCAAGGCAAAGTTTTTACACATAGAAATAAAAAGAAACAGGTCTGAGAGGAAAAAGTACAGTTTCACAAGAAAGGTTTTTTTAAATAAAATTTCAGAGTCGAGACCCCTGAAATTGTCCAGACGAAGGCGCTTCACATAATGATAGACCACATTCTCAGTGTATTTTCTAATTTGGCTGCCCAGGAATGCGATATAAGAGAACTGTCCATGACTACCCTAGCTACTATATCCTTAAGTGATAATATACGACATGTAATGTTGGAAAGTCTTATTCCCTAAACATCGGATCCAAGTTGTTTAATCGTTGCAAACTCCTGATCCCTTCCTAATATACCAACTTTGTTAGGAAATTTTTCATATTTGTGTTGCCCATTGACTTTCCTTTTTTATCTGAAAAATGTATTTTGGGGCTAAATTTCTTCTTATCTAAGTATTTTTGAGATGTCTTTTGTTTTTCAAATGGTTTTTTTTTAATTTCTAAGAGGGAATTCACATGTCTTTTCTAGAGTTCCATTAGTTCCTTCTAATGTTTGACTATTAATAATCAAGGCTCATTATTAGTGGAATCTCCATCTTCAATAGATAAAACGTTTAATGATGATACTAATCTGAGCACGAAACATAGGTTTATGGATAGACCTAAGACACTGACAATTATTAATAGGGTTAAACCTTTCATATATTCATGAAAATTATTAATAGGGTTAAACCCTTCAGCTATCCATGGCTCCAACATTTTTCAATTCAGGGCTACAATAGAGTAGTTGAAGAAATGGATTAAACATGTTACATGATGGCTTTATAAGTCCTATGTTAAGGAAGATATGAAAATGTCTCCAAACATTTAATTCATCTATGAAAATTTCTCCAAATCCATTTTGAATCTGATCCAACCAGAAAGTTGAAGCACTACAAATATCATTGTTGGATAAAACAATCATTCTACAAAATAAATTTTGATTGTTGTCAATATAATAGAAGATAGATGTCACAAATGGCTATAGTTTAAGTCTAGAGTATGACAACCTCCTTACGTAAAAACGAGAAGTTTTGATGGAGTAATCCAAAATAAGGAATTGTATTAGTTAAGCTTATGATTAAGTAATGAATAACAACCCTAAAACCTATGTAAGAAAGGGGAAGAGATAAATTTTTCTATTTGAAATGGGCAAAGTGATTAATAAGACCAAAGATATTAGTGGATGGACTAGTATCAGATACTATTTTGTCAATTTCAGTGTTCAAATTGCCCAATAAGTGGTGTCTAGAAGATTAAAAACAAGGTCTCCTCATGGAGAGCACCCCAACTTAGTATTCAAATAGCGGGTCATGGACGATAGAGAATAATTTTATTATGATGACAAGAAGAAACAAAACTAAAGTAGAATAAACTTATAAAATAGTTTCTAAAAGAAAACTTGTGATACTTTGATCAAGTTGATGCAACAAATAAATTCAGTAAATAATTCCACTTTCACTCACATATAGATTGGCATTCATTACAAGAGAGAGAATTTGTCCATTAATCACTGCAAAACATCCCTCCCTCCATGCACAATGAAATTTGTAATAAGAAGCATGATTAAATAATAAAATTTCAAGAACATGCAACAAGCTACAATTTAGAGCAAATCTCTTAATGCCTTCACAATGGTTTAACTCATGGACAAATTAACTCTAAAGTAAAATAGTGGAAACAAGAATATATGGGGAAATATCATTGTGATAAGACATGTACATGATCTATCCAAAGGCCACGAACAAGGAGGTTAGTAGAAATAACTAGAAGGAATCAAGCACCAATAATAATAACGAATAAATAAAGGAGTTCCAAGTTGCAATGAGAAGTGTTGTTAGAACAATAAATGGCATGGTTGAAACTAAACAAGTCAAGCAATTTAATGTATGTTTTTGGTTGTGAAAGTGAAGGGAGTACAACCTTTTAGAAAATATCAAAGTCACTAAAATCTATACATATTCAAAATACATAAGGACATAGTTTGTTTTTAAATCCAATCTCTCCATTTGGAAAAAAACAAAGAAAAATGTGAGCTAGTCTCAACCTCAACACAGAGGAACAGTAATGTTGGGATTGGCTAGATTTACAGGGTCCAAAGTTTTATATGGAAGTCCATGTTCATTAAAGCATTGATGAAATTTAGAAATGGTAATGCAAGAATTGCTTCCATGACTTGAAAGACACTTGGGAACCAGTTATGCAGGTCTCTGGATGCAAATGAAATAAAACTACAAAGAGTATCAGATTTCTGTTTGATTACATAGGTTTCCCTTGAGATCTAGTGGTTTAGTTTTCGCAATACGAAAATCCCATCATGTTTCTATTAGAGAGGGAAGGCTAAGGTTACCATGTTAAGAATGCCAAACCAATGTCCCAGGTGAATTGTCAGAGTGGGTTCCTACCAATTGTTCGAGAGCATTGGTTGTGTATGATCTACAGTCACTTAGGCACACAAACTATTGTTCAACCATCATGAAGGATTCTTTCTATTCTCTTGAGAACAATTAAAGGTTTCCAATCATTCTTAGGATATTATCTTTCTTCAACTCTATGAAATGTAGCAACAAGTACTATATAAAGGCTCTCCCTTGAATTATGTTGAAGACAACAGAAAAATCTCAAAAGACAATTTATCAATAATATGCTCTATTCAATGTTCATAATAAGTCGTGTTTCAGGTTTGGGAAGTAGCAACAATTTTATAAAAGGATTAATTTCTTCTTGGACCTTCCATCCGACTTCAAATCCATGGAAAGGTGGTTGTCCTAATAAGGTTTCTAAGCCCCTGATAGGACACTAGTATATTTCATGTGATGTTGGACTGGCTCCATGGGCTTTAGGATGGCCATATTTTTCATTTAGCTTTGTTTGGTGGATGTGTTGATGGGTGCTACAAGCTTGGACCACTTTCTGAACCATGACCAATCTATTAGAGTTCATGGTTAACAATCTGCTCCAAGTGACTGTAGAGGTAGCACACCATGTGACTGCCCTTTGGAGACACATATATGAGAACAAAGAAGACATGTAAGAATTGAGAGGATGTAAAGTTGCATCTTCCCACTACAATTCTGTTATTACCATTGTGAATAGAGGCATGGATAAATGAATGGCTTTGCAACTCATGTTTTTTAAGAAGGGACTCCATAGCAAGAAAGCCAAACAACCTTGTTGTCTAGGTAAATCCTCTCAGTGGACAAAGACGATCCCTCTAACCCAATAAGTGGGTGTAGCAACAAACGAGACAATCTACAAGACACTTTCCTAAATTACAATTGATATGAGAGAAGAGGAGGGAGACCTACCTCGTTCTGATGCTATAATGCACTCCTTTACTGAAGATCTTGATCGCTTGCTCTTCAGGCTCATTCCTTGTTGCTCACAACATTTGAATACCTACACAAGAGTTCAAAGACACAACAAAGCATACAAGTGCAACAAGCATAATTGAATGTAATCCATTTAACATATCAAGGAGCATTAAGATAAATGAAGCATTGACATGAGGATTTATGGAAAGTGAACCAACAATTGTATATATTAATGAATAAAAGAGGAAGCATACAACCTAGGCCTTGATGTTATTAAGCCCTCCTTGAGTGGATGTCCAATTCCAAGCTCAAGTTCTCCAATCACTCCTTCTCTAAGCCAAAGTGAATAGCATGTAGGCACTATCTCAACATAAGAATGAAAAAAATCAGAGACCAACCATTTGGCAATGGGAGAGGATGAATATATAGGCAGGGAAAGGGAGTTAGGATCTCACCAAAGATAGGGGAAGGTCCTCATCTCAAGGATGAATTGCATAGGAATAATATCAAAGGGAAATATTGGGAGAATTCGACCACATCCACAGCGAACAACCTCCAGCTCGTCGTTCTGGAAGCCTCTAGATCACGAAGCTTGCTGTCCTCTTTGGGAAAACTTTCCTTTTAGGGATCAGCATGGGTATCTAGGTAAAAAACGCACTGCCATGACATGGCTAGTATAGTGCAACCTGCCATCAGCACGAGTAGGCAGTGTCATAGTCGCGGTGACCCTGAAATTAGGGTTTTGAGCTCATTTCCTCAAGGAAGGCTCAAGGCATGTTTTCATCAGTTCTTCAGGGAGGATTTGGGCTGCATAGCAAGATGCGTACACTACATAATTGTCAAGTTTTTGGCACTCCAGTGTATGAAACATGGAATTGCAGGAGGTGTGACAAAATAATGTGTAACATATACCCCCTAAAGCATGAAGGCGAAACAAAGAGTGATGGCTGAGATGATGGTGCAGGGTAACACCCGCACATACCCATAGTATGCATTTAATAATGCATCCACAACTGTCCCAGGTATCTGACTCTACAATGGAGCCAAATCTTCATACCTTAAATGGTAACGACCCATTCATCAGCTCCTGTGTATAGGAACTTAATCACTCTGCCAATACTTCCTCTCATGACTCTATCCACTCTTATAACCCTCACATAAGAATTAACGAAGCCTTTTCCTCATATCCCTCCATCATTAGACATATATATATATATATTATATATATAAATATATATATATTATAATATTATATTATATATATATATATATATATATATATATATCACGCTATATTCTTGTTACAAAGGAAATATACGCACAATCTTACCTTTCTGCCTTAGTACAGCTTTTGCAGAATTCAATGCTCCACCTTTATCGCCATCAACAATTGGCTCCTCCACAGTCTTAACACATATACACCATCCCCCTTCTCCAACCCCGATCTCTGACTATCGGAGCAATAACACATGCTTTTGTGTCAAAAGGCTTGCGCCAGATAAACTATCATAAATATTAACCGTTTGGGAATACAAAGGAATTCCTACTCTGAACCGCATACGCCAAATTTCAAATCTTATCTAACCGCATTCATAACTATCGTTGGGTCTGCCTCCTCTATGTTGCCTTCTCGATCTCTGATAGCCCGACCTCCCGCTGCGCCGAACTCCAATATGTGATAGGCGATTACCATTGTTTGCGATATCGCAACACCGCTAACCACTACCACTGGCCCTTGGTACCTCCGACATCCGATTGCGATTTACTTCATGACCGTTGATCTGATCATGATCCAATGGTTCACGATAAATCGACACTTGCTCATCTCAATCCTCCAAGGCTCATTCTGATAACTTAAGAGGGACTCTCACTGATGTTATTGATTCTTAGCCGTTGATCTATGAGATCTAATGGTTCCTGAGCATCAAATATTTACTTCTCACTCACCTCTCTTACTTGGGTTTTTCTGCATTTTCAATGGTTTTTGTGGCTCTTTTGGGTTCTTCAGAACTTCGCATTCCACTGTTCATCTTCTCTGAGCTTAACTCTTAAGCACATCCTTGCTACGCCATTCCTCCAGAGCTTCCTCTGTCTCTTCACTTGGATTCAAAATCCATTGTGATTCCTCTGAATCACTCCTCTTTCTACATGTTCTGTAGAACTCTATCTGTAACCTCTTGTCACAGAGCCTACAAATTCAGATACAAGCAACACTTAAAACACACATTCAATTCTTTGACACAATCAGGAATAACTCTGAATATATATTAATGTAAAAGTAGGATTACATTCGAGACTCCTCATTTGGCACAGGCCTGATTCTCAACATTTGGCCTCCTCTATTGAACGCGCAGGTTCACTTATTTATGAGAACACATTGGATTGGATCACTGAAGGATCTGATCACTCCTCTAACAAAAGCCCTAAAGCTCTTTGCATGCATACATATCTTGCAGACTTTATCCAGTCCATATTTTTCTCTGTTTTAAAACAAAAATGTCCCCTTATCAGCTCAATGGTCCACTTCTACTCTAATTAATTCCTAAAAACTCTCTCTCGCTCCTAGAGAGTTGGATTTGACTTCTACCACTCGTTCTCATTTATTTATTTTGAGAGAATTTACATATTCTCCCATTATCTAATTAAATCACTTAAAAGCCTAAATATTACCTTGACTTGAGACTTAGGAAAACTATTTCCTAAAATGCATGACCCCCTATGTCTACTATTTACAATGATTTTCCCTTGGGTGGATGCTCCTGCATCAGACTCACAAAGTATAAAATATTCATGATCTCCTGATCATGTGTCTTCTGATCCTTATCTTCCTGGATCCCACACTTTGTTCTGTAACTGTCCACATGCTTTGTTCCCTTGTTGTTGTCGTATGTCTGTTGTCTTCTTCTTCTTGTCAATCAGATTCAACTTCTAATTGATCTTGCTTGTTGCTACTACCATTTTCCTCCACTTGGACTGTGTTATCATCAGCGCCCACATTTCTTCAATTTCTATGTCCAACATATCTTTGAACTAGTCCATTTTCTGCTTTGTATTTATGTCTCTTTCTCTTTGTTTCAGGTTACTATTGTTGTCTTCTATGTTGAATTTTTCTTTTCTTGCTCCAACTTTTGCTTTGCTCGCTTTAGTGATTGCCTCCCTATCATCCTTACCCTCTTTCATTATTAAATCGTGATTATTCGTCACTTTCTCCAACAAATTAATTTCTCCATTCCATGGATTGAATTCTTCCACAGAATCTCCTTCTTCCACCTTTATTTGGTTGTTCACTTGTGCCAAATCTCCTCCAGCATTTGCAACAAAACATGCATTCATAAAACGCTTGTTAAAATAAAAAAACATAAGGTTGTTGTGCCTTATCTTCCTTTGGAAACAATTTAGTTTGCTATTCTGTTTTCTCCTTCTCCTCTGTCAGCAAATCAGTATGTTGATTCGAATTCTTAGCAGAATTCATGAGATTGTCATTTAATTTCTCTTCCATGCCATTTGTTTTAATGATGTCTTCCTACTTGGGTTCACAGTAGTGAACTTCTCCTCCTTTAGCCTGCTACTAGTTATCTTCACTTTGAAATTGTTTGATACCTACTGCCTCTTTACCAGCTTCAAACAACCTCTGCTCAATCTGTCTGATCACATACTCATACACATTCATGCTTTTTAATGAACCTACAAACAAATTATTACATCTTTCTGTCTCCATGTCTACTTGAGACACATCTTCTTCTTCAGAAATTGTAACTGCAGCTTCTGTTCTACAGTCAGGTTCTCTCATCAGTTTCTCCAGTAGTTTAATCTCCTCTTCACACTTAGCAAGCATTTCATCATGATGCTCTCTTCTTCCAGCTTCATCCTTTACATGTTTTGTTATAGTATTAAAACACTGTCTTCCTTTGACCCTTGTAATCTCAAGGACTTTCTGCTATAGCAAATCACTACTTCTCTCATTCAAGAGGTCTTCTCCATCATACTTTGTTCTCCTAGAGTACTCCTCCAGACTTTCGACATATTCAAAAGACTATCCATCCTCTTCAAAACACTCCTTTGTTAGTGTTCCTTTTCCCAAGGTTAAATCCTTTTCATATGGTTACTCCTTCTTAACATCTTTCAGTAGATGTCCTTCTTCCCTACTGTCTGTCTCAACAGTTTCCATGGCTATCTCTATTGTGCCTATCATCATAGTGAATTGATGATCCTTTACTATGTTTTCAGCTAACATAGTATCCTCCTCAAATTTACCTTTAGTCCCTTGTTGTTTATCTTCTCTGAAGAATTTTTCAAATGGCTTCTTTTCTCCTGCAATATCTACCATCATACACAAACTATTAGTTTTAAAAATATAAGACCCTATGGTCTCACTTGATGGTTCAACCATCATATCTGCTTGTTATTCTAAATCATTCATATGATTCAGAAATTCTTTGATAGTCTCTTCTTCATTCTCCTCAAGCCCTTCACTTGGTTGCTTGACATCTTCCTCCAACTGTATATGATATCTATCTATCTCATCTTTTTCCAAAACAGAATTTTGATTCTGCTAGTCTTCTTCATTCTTCATGACAATATCAGCCAATTGTCCTTCTTTACATGTTTCACCTGCATACACACATAAATTGTTAGTTTTAAAATCATTAGACCCCTTGGCCTCACTTGAAGTTTCAGCCTTCAAGTCTTCATCTTAACTTTCTCCCAGAAATTCTCCTTGTTCTGGTTTACAAATGGATTCTTCCATTTCTAACTCAACTTCCTTGAGTTTTTCCTTTAGCCACTTTACTTTCTTTTGTTGTAGCCTTCTCTGCATCTCATGCCATTCCACTAGGTTCTTCCTCAAGACCCAACCTAGTCTTTGGCTTTCCTCAAGCATTCTCCTTAATGTATTGAGTTGTTCTTTTAATTCATAAACCTCTTTGTCAATTTCTTCTTGACTCATCCTCTTGCCATTTGCTTTCGCATCCTGTTTCTTATGTCCTCTGTTGTGGCTTCTCTCTGAACCTCTGCTATGACTATCAATAGCCATCTTATTCTCTTCTTTCTTCATGAGCTCCTTTGCAACAAGCCTCTGCAACAGCTAGTCCTCCTGGTTGCAATCTTACCTCACTAAGCTCTCCTCACTTAGTCTTTTGGTAAGCACGGGCCCTCTATCTAGAACCTCTTCTTGAGCAACACCTTTGATCCTTCTAGGCTTCTACAATCTCTCACTCTCTCTTGAGAACACTTCAGTTTCCCTCTCTGTCCAATCTCTTGTTGGATTCTTCAGGTTCACTGCCACTTCTTCTTCACAGTATTCTCCTTACTATGTCTTCAAGAACTCATCTAGTTCTTCTCTCACAACTTCTCTTGCTATCACCTATGCATTAGTATAAAACACACATTATTAATTGGAAACAAAACATATTAACTCACCTTCAAGATCTTAGCATGATCTTGTTTCACCCATTCCTCTGCACTTTTGAATGGATTGTCCTCTGTTTTGTCCCCAAGTTCTCTTTCCTTCAGAACTTGCATTAATAAATCTTCCTTTTTCTTTCCTTTAAGGAATTCTCAGTTCCTGCCTACTCCAAGCCTCTGCTAGAATGCTACAATCTTCTATAACTTCAAAAGTTCCCCTTGCAGATTACAAATCTACTCTGATCTACAAACTTCTGCTCTGATACCACTAATGGTGCAGGGTAACACCCGCACATACCCACAGTATGCATTTAATAATGCATCCACAACTGTCCCAGGTATCTGACTCTACAATGGAGCCAAATCTTCAGACCTTAAATGGTCATGGCCCATTCATCAATTCATGTGTATAGGAACTTAATCACTCTGCCAATACTTCCTCTCAGGACTCTATCCACTCTTATAACCCTCACATAAGAGTTAACAAATCCTTGTCTTCATATCCCTCCATCGTTAGACATATATAATCTTATTATTATATATATATATTATTATTTTTATATATTATTATCTATATATATCTTTATTTTTTATATTAGTATATATTTAATAATATATATAATTCATATATCGCGCTATATTCCTGTTACAAATGAAATATACGCACAAACTTACCTTTCTACCTTAGTACAACTTTTGCACAGAATTCAATGCTCCACCTTTATCGCCGCCAGCAATCGGCTATTCCATGGTCTTAACACATATACACCATCCCCCTTCTCCGACTCCGATCTCCGACTATCGGAGCGATAACAAATGCTTTTGCGTTAAAAGGCCCACACCATATAAACTATCGGAAATATTAACCATTTGGGAATACAAAGAAATTCTCGCTCCGAACCGCATATGTGGGATTTCAAATCTTATCCAACCACATTCATAACTATCATCGAGTCCACCTCCTCTACACTACCTTCATGCTATCCGATAGCCCGACCTCCCGCTGCGCTGAACTCTGATATGCGATAAGTGATTATCGTTGTTCACGATATCGCAACACCGCTAACCACTACTACTGGTCCTTGGTACCTCCGACTTCCGATTGCAATTTACTTCATGACTGTTGATCTGGTCACGATCTAATGGTTCACGATAAATTGGCACTTGCTCATCTCAATCCTCCAAGGCTCATTCCGATAACTTAAAAGGGACTCATTGCGATTTATTCTCATCTGTTGATCTATGAGATCTAATGGATACTGAGCATCAAATCTTTACTTCTCGCTTGCCTCTCTTACTTGGGTTTTTCCACGTTTTCAACGGTTTCTGTGGCTCTTTTGGGTTATTTAGAACTCTTCCTTCCACTGTTCAACTTCTCTAAGCTTAACTCTTAAGCGCATCCTTGCTACACCGTTCCTCTATAGCTTCCTCTGTCTCTTCACTTGGATTCGAAATCCATTATGATTCCTCTAAATCACTCCTCTTTCTACATGTTCTATAGAACTTTGTCTGTAAACTCTTGTCATAGAGCCTAAAAATTCACATACAAGCAACACTTAAAACAAACATTCAATTCTTTGACACAATCAGGGATAAATCTGAATATATATTAATGTAAAAGCAAGATTACATTTGAGATTCCTCGTCTCACACAGGCCTAATTCTCAACTTTAGTGGCCTCCTATATTGAACACACAGGTTCACTTATTTATGAGAACACATTGGATTGGATCACTAAAGGATTTGATCACTCCTCTAACAAAATCCCTAAAGCTCTCTGCATGCATACATTTGTGACAGACTTTATCCACTCCATCTTTTTCTCTGTTTTAAACAAAAAAGTACTCTTATCAGCTCAATGGTCCACTTCTACTCTAATTAATTCCTAAAAACTCTCTCTCGCTCCTAGAGAGTTGGATTTGACTTCTACCACTCATGTTCTCATTTATTTATTTTGAGAGCATTTACATATTCTCCCATTATCTAATTAAATCACTTAAAAGCCTAAATATTACATTGACTTGAAACTTAAGAAAACTATTTCCTAAAATGCATGACCCCTTATGTCTACTATTTACAATGATTTTCCCTTGGGTGAATGCTATTGTATCAGATGATTTACGAGCTTTTGCAAGGATGAGAAAACATCGTTAGGAGACCTGCAAATCAAGGATGCATATACATATACATATCTGATATCTCTGTCATATATATCAAAACATGAATCCACGACATGGACGCAGCCATCCGGATAGAAAGGACCATGTAAAAATATCTACAGTATGGGTGCAACCATCCAAATGAAAAGGATCATCTAGAAGTATAAGATCCATGGTAAGGACATAGCCACCCAATATAGAAGGACCATCATCATCATAAATATATGGTCCCACGGTATGGTCACAACCATCAGTATAGAGGAAACATGTATACAATCATGAATAGTACATAACTCCACACAGCCTGAGTTATATCAGACAAAACTCAGGGGCCTGCGCTCCATCCCAATCCAATCAAAGTACGAATTATAACATGTGAATGAATGTGTCGAAGTCAAACATGCTAGAAAACCACCTGATTATTGGCCAATGATGTGAATTGTTACCAGGCACAAGAGAAACCACCAATAATGAAAATGGTTGTCAAGGTACGACAGTACAATCCGTGAATGTGAAAATCAAGCTAAATTCGAACACTTGTGGAATCATTCTATCAAAGGTCAATGATGAAAACCTATCGTCAAATGCGAAGAACTTGCCATTAAGGCATGAAAGATCTAAGGTACTAAAAGGGAGTTCCTAAGTCATCTTCCTGGATAATGAGCTAAAGTTGATAGAAAGTGACTCGTCGAAGGAGGGTCATAATGATTCCCTCATCATTGACATGAAACAAGGAATAAATGAGTATGACCCAAGATTGCGACAAAAGGATAGACAATGTATAGGTAGTAAACTGTAGATAGGACTTCTCTTGAACATATTGGAGATACGACTCTAGAGTGTGGCAACATTTGACTCAACATAAGACCAAGGGTCATGATGATGAAGTGGAATAGTGAGATGATAAGAAAAATGGATCACCCAAACCCAAAAGGACAAGTGACCAAGTGAGGATATCCCAAACCCGACATGAGAGATAGTTGAGTGTCATGTTCAAGAGCGACATGCTACCTATACAAGAGATGTTTTACTTTCATTTTACCCCACTATTTCTAGAGAGTACCCCAATTATCTTAAATCACAAGATTGAAGGGGATAGCATATGCTTGTAGTATAAGTTCATTATTCGAATGAATCCATCCTAGTAAGTTTTACAGGTCTGTTGTGCTATACAACAAACCCCCCATTTCAATTTTTATAATTGAAAATTTTAAAATGCTAAATAAGAAATGGGTCCCATTTAGAATATAAATAAAAGAAATAAAGCTTTTAAGTAAAATACATTTTCAATAAAAGTCGCTTTTTGAGTATTTAGGATTGCTCATTGCAAATTGGGATTCTTTAGAACCCGTGAACATCCATTTGGAAAAGTGTGATGCGATCAGAGTCATAACAAAACCCTCATCGCGAAGTTTTTATCAAAATAAGCCATTATTAAGAAATATGATAAAACTATCACGTCTCGTGCATCATGAATCCCAAGAAATGACTTATAATGTTTCATTGAAACCTTGCGATGTGGTAAGGCTATTGCAATCACATATCACTGATTCATAGGGAAGCATCCAATATACTTCATTGAAAACTTGCGATGCGATTTAATTATCGCATATTGCTCTCTCGATAAAAGTGAAGTAATAAATACTATGAATACATGCAATATAGGATAAATCGGTTGTAAAGGAAAAAGTGATTTGCCGAGTTTGAAATCCATCGTCTCCCCATGCCAGCTCAGCACTCATCGTAATCGCAACAATGCAAAGAAACCTTTTGAGCATGGCGTTGATAATTCCCAATTTGCGATACATGATTTTTACACAAATATTTAAATAATACAAATCGCTAATCACAAATCGCAGAGTCACGACACCTATTCTAAAAAGGACCGTTACAGAACCTGCGATGCGACATATGGCTTCAGCATTAAAGTTTTATGTTGGAAGTTATGGTAAAACATTAAGGATCAATTATGCTTAAGTCCTTTAAGGATTTCATCCATGGTAGCTATGTACAATCAAATATCTTTTGTATCTAATGCGCATAGCTGCTTGTAGTTTGTAATTTGTGTATTATCGCCTCTCAAGTTTTTCGCCTTTTATGCTCCTCTTTCTCATTTTGAAGTGCTGATCCAGAATCACACGGTTGCTCAAGTTGTCTAAGAAATTCTGAAAGGAAAAGGCCCCCATTATAGTGGAAGAAGGACCAGCAAAAATTGGTGTTAATTGCAGATACTACCTGTCTAGACCTTGGTAAAATATCGTGGGAAGGCATATATGCTTTACTTGAAGTAGAAAATCCAATGGAGATAGAAGAAGAAGCAACAACTGATGGAACTAATCAAACAGAAAGCACTCCTAATGATTTGGCTAGCTCTTTCCTCCATAAAATAGTAGCTCGAGCCAAAGTTTTACCATATAATGATCTAGTGAGATGGGTAATCGAAAGTATTAATATAACAGACAAAGCTTTCTTCACAGCTGATGGGCAGATGTTCTGGACATTCAAACCTGAAGATGTTAAGAGAATGTATCACTTGCTAGATCCCCAACGACACTACAACAATTCATTCGTGGAAGCTTTCGCTAAGGAGAATGACATAGAGTCAGATCCTATGAAACAATGGAGACATTTTCCAAACAAGCATAAACATGAATCCTCTGGTTACTCTGTGGATTCCTTAGCATCTCTATATTGTTATGTTGCTGCTATGGTATGTAGGCTCTTTGGAAGCCCCGATTCTGCTAGATTTTCTATAGAGATGGTTCCATTAATAGAAGCAGCAATCAACTCCTTTATTATGGATTGGGAAACCATTCTATCAAATAAAATGGCCAGTCAAATACTAGATTATAGAAGGAATAGATTTGTCTCCACCAGAATTGTGCCCCCATTCTATATGAGCACCTACATAATGGAAACAATATGTTTTAATTCCGACTTTCCCATCCTAGGATGGAAATGGATTGTTCAAGATCCAGCCCCCATTCATATTTATCATAAATATTTATGGAAGTCTGACTACAAGAATCATTTATACAAGATTTTCCATGGTTTCACTTTACCTGTCCATCAAGCCATCTTTAATAAACCTGCTCCTGAGCTATCTGATGAAGCCAGCATTGACTTAACTTCAATCGGCAATTGGTTCGGAGAGGAGAATTTCACTTATATTAGGGTTTTTGGCGATTACAGACCCTCATGTCCTTCCACTCTACATTCCAGATAAGTTATTAGCTAGGGAAATAACATACCAAATAGTGGAAAAAGGGATATCTAGAAACCTTAAAGATTCTAAGAAACAAGTATGGCCTCCATTTCCCCTCCTTTGTGGCACTTACACATTGCATGATTTTAAACATGCTGAGAAAGAGGCAGAGAAAACAAAGGATCTGGGTCTAGCGGTAATTCCTAAAAGACAATATGATCCAAACAAAGTCGCTTACAATTTCACCAGTCAGGTGAAAATTAGTAAATTTATACATGAGAATGATGAAAATGATAAGGTCACGAATTACCTATCCTGGCAAAGCATAGTAGAAGGAAGAGCTACTAACCTACCAACAATTCAAGAATCGCATAAAGAAATATTACTCTCATAGTGGGAAACACGGTTGATAAAGGCAAAAAGGGCTACCTCCAGGGCTAGGTCTATAATGAATAATGTGAGTGAGCTAGTAAATGGTGATTTATATGGAGCCAATTTAATTTCTGATTGTTCCATAGGAAAGCTTCCAAAAACGAAAGTGTTAGAAAATCAATGGAAGCAGGATTTGGCCACCAAAGATGAACAACTCAAGAGAATAAAAAGACTTAACTGGGATGCGTACTGGTCCTTTTTGGTCAAATCGCACAGCCAACAGATGACCATCAAATGCCTTACCGATGTTGTTGATCACATGATCCCCGAGCTTTCGGATGCCACTTACACGAGACAACTACACTCCAGGATGAGTCACCCTCCGGAAATTCAAAACATGCTTTCAATTTGTCAGTTGCAAATTCAGGAGAAGAAATATATACGATGAATCTTTTCAGATGCAATCACATTACTATTTTAGCAATTCAAATCCCAGATTTTAATGTTGACAGTTCCAACAACTCGCAACAATTTTATTTGACAGTTTGTTTTAATTCTATTATATAAACCATTTCATGTTATTGGAGAAGGGGTCCTCAATTTGTACAAAAACTAGACTTGAGAAGTTGTAATTCTGCACTTTTTAATTTATTTTTTTTATAAGCAATGGATCAAGGTTTCAGATTTTTGTGAAAGAACTTTTTCAAGAACTGCATTTTTGTATCTCCTAGAAGTGATCTTCCTCACAAATGAGGCAAGGATACTTAGGATTACGTTTGGAGGTATCATCAATAGATGGCTTAGGAGGATCCTGTTTCAGGCTATCATTTTTTGCTTTACCTTTACCCTTTTTCTTTACCTTTTGAGGCTTTGTATTCTGTGGTAGACTGAATGACATTAACCTCAGAGGTTTTACCACGATTCGAAGGGGTTTTCGCAAGAGGATTGGAACCAATACTCGAAACAGATTTCTGTTTCGAAGAATCTTTATTGGAAGTTTGAGATACTGATCCAATAATACCATCGGCGGGTGGTACGTCTAGAGACTTTGAAGATGTTGGATCCGAAGATGGCCTTGGAGCATCGGGCAAGATCTCATATAATGTCCCAGATTGGGAATAAACCAAATCCAAATACTAGGCACGAGAAATGGCTTAATCCTTGTAACACAACCCCCCATTACTATGTTTGCAGTGATTTTGTTTTACGAATGATTTGGTAAACCATTCGGTTAACAACTCATCTGGGATTTCAAACTTTATGAGGCGACACTGACATCTCTATTCATGGATGTGATCAGAGATGTGGGTCGCAGTATCCTGTTTCAGAGATGTAGGCAAGTGGGTACCAGTTTCATAACGAACCGGTAACTGGAAGTGAGTGAGGAGGGCCATGGCCAAAGAATTGAAATCTGAATAAGCACCTCGAGGCAACTTGATGTACCATTTTACGGCATCACCCGTCAAGGTTTGTTGAAAGAGACAGAGACGAACATAATCGTCAATGTAGGAATTAGAAGAACACCATAAGTGATAAGTCATCACATGGGCCTGAGGGTCTTCTTTAGCTTTTCCTTCAAATTTTGGGCAAACACTAGGAATCTTAGTGGGAACTAGAGGCCAATAAGGTGAATGAAGTATCAAATCATTAGTAAGCCTCGAGACATCTAGCAGTTCCAACGTCGCTAGAAATGACAATTGCGAATTAAAAGGCATGTAAGGCCTTTGATAAGGCCCAATTCGTTGATTCCAACATTGTTGGTAAGGGTTCTTCCCCCAAAGTGGAGGATTTTGACCATAACAGGCTTGATTTTTCCCCCACTGAGGGATACCCTGACCATAAGGTGGATTATGTCCAGGGTAGGGTTGATATTGACCTACCATAGGTCGTTGATAACCATAAGGTGGATAAACATTTTGTGTGACATATGGATTATAAGGTTGTTGCAACTACTGACCGTAGTGATAAAACTATTGGCCCTGCTACTGCAGGGGTTGGCCTTGTGGATGCATGTTTTGACCTTGTTGATATAAAGGTTGAGTTCATTGTTGCAAGGGTTGACTTTGCTGCTACAATGGTTGACCTTGTAGATATAAGGGTTGATTCGATTGTTGGAAAAAAATTGTTTATTGTTGCAAAGGTTGTTGAAACTACTGCAAAGGTTGCCCCTGTTGTTGCAAAGGTTGCCCCTGCTGCTGTAAAGGTTGTTTTTGAACAGTTCCTTGAGGAATTCCTTGTTGGTACTGATAAGTTCCAATTGGGATTTAACCATATGCACCAGGAATTGGATTTTTACCAGGTTGCATATGAGGGCCTCCTTGCGCACTATAAGATGGATTTTGAAGTGCTTGTGAACCATATGGAACATAAAACTATTGGAGGGGTATCTGGGCCAAATAAGGTTGTTGATACGGGATATTACTCACTCCAGCTGAAATAGATGATTCAATAGGGTTAGGAATACCACTAACAAGTTGATTCACTCCAACCATGTGAGGTTGTGATCCACTCACATGGGTTCCACTTGAAATAAGAGGGATATTTGGATTTTCCCCCCCGGGCTATGAATGAGGTGGTGGTACATTTTGTCCACTTGATGGGGGAATTGAGGAACTTACACGTATAAACTGAAATTGTTGATTGCACCAGAATGAAAGGTTGAAATGAAGGTAATGGTTGTTTCAAAATAGACAGTTGAATCGGAGCTGCAGCAATGACATTTTCCACAGGGATATGAGAGGTCATGTTAGGAATAAACAGACCAGAAGTAGGCATAGCATTCGATGATCAAATTGGATTTTGGTATAATGAAGAACCATTGGGATTTCCTGAAACTAGTTGAGCCAAGGTCATATAACCATGTGGAAGCATAGGCCCACTTTTTTCAGGAGGTGGTTGAGATGAAACTCTTCCTACATATGGAAAGCCTTCTAGGGGAAAGTCGTATTCAAAATCATTACCAACACCAAGAGTGTGAGTAGCTGAAACTTCTAGGGGACCTCGAGGAGAGGTTGGAAACTCGCCTTCTGAAGCCATGGGTGGAAATAGTTGGCGAGGAGGAACCTGATTTGGATGAGGAGATAACTCCAAAGGAACACCAGGTTGATCATATGAACTATAAGGATATTGAGGAGATATCACAAATGGATCAAAAAGCGGATTCCGAGGGTATAAAACAAACCTCTATGGACTCTCAGGGTTTTCTGGATCAAACTCCTAAGACGATGACGAATCTCGAGGTGGGGGGTGAGAAGCAAGGGGTTGGATACTTGGGACAATTCCAAGTTCAAAGCCTTGAGCTTCATGTGACTGTGAAAGTTCAGGATGGACTCCTTATGATGACCCTTCAATATTAGATGATGAAGGGGAATAATGAGATGAATGAAATGGTTCAGCCATGATGACTCTCTCTCAAGAGTAGAAGGAGAAGATATGATTTTGTTGAGGGCTTATAAAACTAAAATTTACAAGGAATTACTCAATGTGAGGTCAAGAAGCAACTGCATGGGTTTGACATGTTATCATTGGCAGTTAATTTTATAACTCAAAACAACAAATAAATAAAAAAGGGTAACACTAGGCAAGAGGGTTTACCAATTATCTGTGAACCATTATATACACCTTAGCCAAAACCAAGGACTTAACATATGACGACCGATCTCCCCAAATATTGTGTTTGGTGTATCACGTTTACAAGGTGGCTGACTCGGTTACCTGTGGTTAAAGGATAACAACCTAGTGGGTTCTCCCAATATTTACTCGACAGTATGGGGAGCACAAGTCCATTTTAGCATTGTCTAATGCATAACCATTCGGTGAGAGCATTCCCATATACTTGCCATACTAAAGTGCCTCCTATATACCCGAAAGTACTGGAGAACCTTCGATATACTTCCATAATGGAATGAGATTTCACCCCTGTGATACAATGCAGGCAATTAAAGACAGCTACTATGTTTAAATACGTCGGAACATGTCTCTAGCCTAGACCTCTAGATATTTGCGTTAGCTTACAAATGCTCCTTAGGTTAATTGAGGTAAATTTTAAGTTTATCTTGAATTAGGTTTCAATTGTACGGCTCAATGATGTCACATGAATCCCTATGATGCAACTAAATGAGAAAAATGAAATATTCTCATTTGATGAAGGCTAAACTAATGAGGGAAGAGAGAAAACCAAACAAATGCATCAAAACATAACTCCCTAACTTTTTCAACGCAAAGTGTAAAAATGAAAACTACTCTTTCACTTTCACTAGCAAATGCAATGCCAAAATACAATCTTATGAGAAACAAAATAACTTTCTTTCACTAAGATGCACAATCTTTTGGTTCTTTTTCTTTCACTTTGATTCAAAATGCAAACTAATGCATAAGCAAAGAAAAAATGGAATTCAAAACAACTAAAATGACAATTTCATTCACTTAGGTTTCGAATAACAATTGTTTCAAAAATACTTAAATGAAGAGATCCTTTCACTTCTTTTTTTTTGTGAAACAATGGAATCAAAACAAGCATACGCTTTTAGTTCCACCAAAGCAAACAATTGTAATCCACATTTGACAATGGATCAAAAGCAACTTTCAAGTACAAAAATGATCCAATACTAATGAAAATAACTTCGCAAATATGAACCGAAAGAAACATGAAAATGGTGTCCTGATCACAATAAAACTCCTAAATGGAGACAATCAATCTTAGAAAAACAAGCCATGTTATGAGTGAAGGGTGACCTAGACCTAAAAGCCTTAGAAGAAAACCAGTCTTCAATCACACATCAACAGAAGCCAAGAGACAATTGCAACCACTAAAGGACAACAATCAAGACAAACACACTGTAATCACACTAGAAAAACACTCATAGAGGTTGAAATCCACTTAAAATAAGAAGAAACCCTAAATTTTTTCTAGCCTCTGGGATCAACGCACCTGTTAAAGGAAAAAGAGCAATGAAAGGCAAAGCAACACAACTGTTAATTCAAAATCAACGCTGGCAGCACTTCTGTCAAACCAGAAAACGCGATGGGCAAGGAAAAGAAGGAAAATAAAAAATTCAAAAATCAGACCAAAGTCAACACTCTCAAGCAAAACCAGTGACTATATAAACCTACAGTGATGCACACAAGCCAAGAAATCAACACTTGGTCAAACTCAACATAGGATCAAATCGAAGGAATTGATGGAAAGGTTAGAACTTCCCTAGTAGAGTCGCCATTTTGTTGTCTAGGTAAATCCTCTGTACGAATAGAGACGTTCCCTATAGCACAATGAGTGGGTCTAGCAATGAATGAGACAATCTACAAGACACTTTCCTAAATTATAATTGATATGAGAAAAGAGGAAGGAGACCTACCTAGTTCTAATGTTATAATGCACTCCTTTGTTGAATATCTTGGTCGCTTGCTCTTCAGGCCCAGTCCTTGCTGCTCGCAACATTTGAATACCCGCACAAGAGGCTAAAGACACAACAAAGCATACAAGTGAAAGAAGCATAATCAAATGTAATCCACTTAATAGATCAAGGAGCATTAAGATAAATGAAGCATTGACACAAGGATTTATGGAAAGTGAACCAATAGTTGTATATATTAATGAATAAAAGAGGAAGCATACAACCTAGGCCTTGATGTTAGTAAGCCCTCCTTGAGTGAATTTCCAAGTCTAAGCTCAAGCTCTCCAAGCACTCCTTCTCCAAGCCAAAGTGAATAGCATGTAGGCATTATCTCAACATAAGGGTCCAAATAATCAAAGACCAATCATTTGGGAATAGGAGAGGATGAATATATAGGTAGGGAGAGGGAGTTAGGATCTCCCCAAAGATAGGGGATTGTCCTCATCTCAAGGAGGAAGCTCATAGGGATAAGGTCAAAGGGAAATATTAGGAGAATTCGACCACATCCACAACGAACAACCTCTAGCTCATCGTTTTGGAAGCCTCTAGATCACGAAGCTTCTTGTCCTCTTTGGGAAAACTTGCCTTTTAGGGATTAGCGCGAGTATCCAAGTAAAAACCGCGATGCTAGCACAAGGCTAGTATAGTGAAATCCACCATCAACACGAGTGGGAAGTGTCACAATCACGCTGACCCTGAAATTAGGGTTTTGAGCTCATTTCCTCAAGGAAGGCTCAAGGCATGTTTTCATCAGTTCTTCAAGGAGGACCTGGACTGCATATCAAGATGGGTACACTACATAATTATCAAGTTTTGGGCACTTCGGGGTATGACACAGGAAAGTGCAAGAGGTGTGACAAAATACTGTGTACCAAACCCAATTTAAATCATTTTGAAAAACATGAATCCCAGAAGTCACAATCATTTTCCAAACCACATGAGAGGAACCCAATTGTAGAGCATAAGCCTATGTCTAAGAAAATCATGAGATGAATTTTATACACCACAACAGTGCATAATCGTTTTTTTTTTTTTATGATTGACTTTTAATCAAATGATGTGTTAAAAAAACAAATGTCAAAAGTAAATAGGTGGCTAAAGAGCATGAACCTATGTTAATAGTTGTAATTGTAAATTATGATGCAACTCCATCGACTGGATGCAAATAGGAAAATCTAAACATACAAGGGGATATGATTCCAAGTAAGGGAGAAAAATAGTTTCTAAAAGAAAACTTGCGATACTTTGATTAAGTTAATGCAACAAATATATTCAAGAAATAATTCCGCTTTCACTCACATATAGATTGACATTCATTACAAGAGAGAGAATTTGGTGAGTGAGCTTATATGAAATCATTTGTTGGTATACAACCTGACTTATAGGTGATGGAGGTATCTACTTAGCCACAAAAGTTAGGATAGACACATCAATCTCATGGGAAAGTTATAAATGTAATTATAACAAATTCATAAAGAACAACCTACTACTAAACATTAATTTCAAGTATTTTCAATCACTAATCACCAGAATCACACATATTGAAAACTTCTAAGGATCATAAAAAGAGAAAGTAAAGATACAAACAAAAAATCCAATTACATTGATGGATGACTCATGCTCCATAAGGTGCTCCCTCTTCCATTTTGGAAATCGACTGAGCGATGTTGAGAAATGAGCCATGACCAATCTATTTGAGTTCATGGTTAATAATCTGCGCCAAGTGACTGTAGGGGAAACACACCATGTGACTTCCCTTCAGAGGCACGTATATGAGAAGAATAGCAGACATGCGAGAATTGAGAGAATGTAAAGTTGCATCTTCCCACTACAATTCTGTTATTACCATTGTGAATAGAGGCATCGATAAATGAATGGTTTTTCACTCATGCTTTTTAAGGGACTCCATAGCAAGAAACCCAGACAACCCAATTTAAATCACTGTGGAAAACATCAATCCCATAAGTCACAATCATTTTCCAAACCACATGAGAGGAACCAAATTGTAGAGCATAAGCCTATGTCTAAGCAAATCATGAGATGAATTTTGTACACCATGACATTGCAAAGCCACTTTTATTGATGATTAGTTATTAATCAAGTGATGCATTAAAAAAACAAATGTAAAAATTAAATAAGTGGTTAAAGAGCATGGACCTATGTTAATAGTTATAATTGTAAATTATGATGCATCTTCATCGACTAATTGCAAAATAGGAAAACCTAAATATATAGGGGGATATGATTCCAAGTAAGGGAGATAAGAGGTCGTTTGGGTTATTTTCACTTTGTATAAGATAGTCAGAATTTATGTTCTTGCATTTCTAAAGGCAAATATTTGATAGGGCTGGGTCTTCGCTAAGGCAATAACTGGTTGCTGGTCATTAAGGTCTCACCAAAGCTTTATGACCAAAAGGGAAGGAGACAAAGACTTTCAATGATGAATCGTTGGTATGACTAGCTAGCAAAAGCATATAATTAAAAGGATCATAAATTATTAAACAGCCCATAAAGTTTGATAGCTATCAAAAAGCTTATTTGTTATTTAATTTATGTGATTTTGGGAATTTATAATGCCATGGCAGGGTGAGGTAGCAAAGACATATCAACTCAAGATTCAATAGAAACATAAATTGAATATTACCTGGCTAAACAGAGAGATTGGAACACAATTTCTGAGCCTTTGCAGCAACAAAAATAAGTGAGACATCATTGAAGCCAAATAAATCTTCATAACCAAAATTGCAAAAGTGAAAGGTGGTTCCATCATAAGACAAAACAATGACAACCAAAATTGCATAATTAGGGGATAAAGTTGTTTTGTAAAAGATTAACCCATAGACCACTTCAAAGTTAAGAACCATTCAAAAATTAATGCACTAAAAAATATAGTTTCTACTTCAACTGAAAAGTTTTCTGATACAAAACAAAATTTCATCTGCCAAAAATGCTCTACTTCCTTACGTAGCAATTGGTTCTGGTTTTTCAAGCGTTAACTAGATGTCAAACCTTTCTCATAGTAGTGTCATCCTTGCAAACAACGTAGAATTGAAAGCATATACTATATGACATGATTTTCTTCCAAACACATTAATAGAGGGAAAACAAATACATATCAAAAATACCAAAGGTGAGAGTGCCAAGGCATGAAAGTGACATTGAACAGAAAACCTTGAGGATCCAAAACTTGCATAAGAGTGTGGTGTTCAATAAGCATATTGATAAGAAGTTTATGAAGACAGGTTCCTCCTTCTTCCCTATATTCAACTAAGGGTGGGTTGCCCAAGAAGAAGAAGAAACAAGATAGGGTCCCCTTAATGTAATCCTAAAATTGAGGCCCTGTTAGAACCCATATGAAGGCACCGGATTGGGGGCAGGCACTAGGTTGGTTTGTTCCAGTCGACCCAAAAACCTTTGGAAAACATGCATTTTCATAAGAAAATATTTTTCAGGAAAGAACACACTAGACTGGATTGACAAAGAAGAAAATTGAAGAGATTTGGTTGAACACAAAGGCTGGTCAAGGACCTGATACCTGAGAAAGATGGCCCGATAGATGTGTGTGTGGCTAGAGAAGAGTTTCCTATCATGTTACGACAACGAAAAAGAAATGGATGAAAATGGAGATAAGCAACAAAAAACAATCATTCTTAACAAAGCACTTCAAACAATCCACTGTCGAGTGCAATAGAACGATGGCAAATGCATCACTAAGCCTTTGCAACAACACAAATAAGTGAAACATCGTTGAAGGTAAAGAAATTTTCATAACCAAAATTGCAAAAGTGAAAGGTGGATCCATCAGAGGGGAAAACAATGACAACGAAAATTACATAACCAGGAGTTAAAGCTGCTTTGCAAAAGATTCAACCATACACCACTTTAAAATTAAGGATAATTAAAAAAACAAACGCACTCAAAAACCTAGTTTCTACTTCAACCGATAAGTTTCCCTATAAAAAACAAGATTGCATGTGAGATAATCCATGCACCGAGCATCAATATCAGGGAACGTGCATATTTTAATTACAAGTTAAAAAACAAGTCGAGGTCCTGGGTAGTTGCTCTGATGTGGTGTGTACCCAACCTATTATGCAAAGACGTGAAGACGGGGAAACCCCTGGAGCTCAATAAGTGCAACTTCCTAGACTCCTGAAATTTGATAAAATCTCAACCACTGACAGTTAGCATTACAAAGGGTGAGTAACATTTAATAACATGGGCCACTATTTGCATATTCAAAGTTCGAAAGAAGAGAGAATTCATGTAAAAAAGAAGCGTGAACAGATGGAAATTTGTGTAAATAGATTCTTTGTTGAGCACCACGCAATAACTTGTTAACAAATTCTTTGTTGAGGACCATTCAACAAATGGTTAACAGATTCTTTGCTAAGCACCACACAATAGCTGGGTAACGGATTTTTTTGCTGAGCACCACGCAATAGCTGGGTAACGGATTTTTTGGCTGAGCACCACACATCAACTAGTTGGTGTGGCAGATGATCTAGAGAAGTTTCTCAATGGTAAGAGTCGAGGACAAAACGGGAGGTGAAATAGAGTTGAGGAAAAAATAAATGGTATGATTCCCAGAAGAATGCGTGGAACCTAGATCGACCGCATCAACTCTATGCCGATCAACATATTAAAGCAGTTGGGGACATACCTACACTGGCTCATTACTCCCAGGGTGAAAGTGCAAGAAAGAAAACAATCAATTCTTCAAATTGGTGATTGCCTCCTGGGCACGAGGGTATGGAAACTGCGGACTAATAAACTATCGGGGATGGTGTATAAAGATCAATTCACGTCAAACTGGGAATAGTGGGTCACAACTTGTAACATGCCCCGGGCAGAGTCATGGGTAGAGAGTTGCATGGCATTGAGAGGGGTAACATCTATTTACATTGCTTGACATCGCAAAGAGGAATAGGAGGTTAAAATGTGCCAAGTTCCAAAAAAATGTGTTTCAATTGAAAGGAAATGCGCCTTGTGATAGGAGATTTACTTTCAAGGCATTATAAATGTAGGTAACTTTTATGGGACTGAGGGCTCCTATGTGGGATATATGTGGTCAGATTCTACTGTAAAATTGGAAAGTTTTGGAATTTTTTAGATAGATGTATCTAAAGATAAGATTGAAAACACATTTTGGTAGAGGCGTAGAGAAAGACAAGATTGAAAATGGATTTTGGCACAGGCATAGACAAGTTACCTATTGATTTCGAAAGCAAATCTTTCAAGTCTTTAAGGGTTAATGCAGTTGGGTGTTCTTAAGCTACGATGATTTTCCTGAAACAACAGCAGATAATAATGCACCCCACTCCTATTCAGTATATACTCGCACCTGCAAACCACACTGCAGGGAAAATTGATTGATGAAACTGAACAAAGGCCATGATTCCATGCTTGTTCAATGCAATTTAATACATGAATAGACATGTTGGGAGCCTAGAAATAAATGAACGGAGGTGATGAGTATGGGAAAAAGACTGCGTAGGAATGGGTGGTCATTTCAAATACAGGGAATGACCATAAGAAAAATGAATGACTTAGTTCAGGCACATAAGTTAACAACATTATAAATAGGCATGGATTAAGTACCAGGATCGGAACAAGGGCCATCGGCTATAAATAGGCATGGAGAAAGTATATAGTACAAGTACCAAGATCTGAAAACAACAGTCTATCTCGAACCTCATCTTCACCCGAGTGGGTAGCCTCCAATATTTAGTCTCTTCATAAAAATGGGATGCCACAGCCTATTTAAGGCAAGTAAGCAAACCACGTTATCACGAAGTCCTGGATGCGAACTATGCAAAGGATAAGGGGTAAGCATAAAATTTTGAAAGACAAACTCCTTCGCCCTTACCACGGACAACTATCCAACCTTAACAGAGAGCTTCCCTAACTCACTGGGGCTGACCATGCACCTTCAGTTCATCTGAACATCATCTACATTACTGCAATGATGAAAGAGGTCAATGATAACTCACGACAAGGTGTTGATAGTCCATGGAAGTCGACAACCTATGCGATGCCATATGAAAAATTATAATTGGGCCAAGGACGACAAAAACAAATGTCTCGGGTGAACAAGGTTTGCCCACCCCAAGCCCGCAGTGGAAGACTTCTATCAACATAATTATAAAAACAATTTTAAAATATCAGGTATCCAAATGTTATCTAACATACACTTGATATGTGTATAACATGTTTCATAGAGAAGGAAAAGTCAAGTAAACAAAAAAGGAAACATACTTAACCTCACAAAAGGCCGACTATTTAAACCCCAAAAAAAAAAAAAATCTAGGCATTAAAACCTTTCAAATTTATGATGAGTTTAACATCAATATATATCAAGACTAAGAGTGTACAATTGTCAACGGAGAAGTCTAGGTTCATACTTTTAGGATATTCATTACTAAATTTTATTAATAAAGAAAAGTTAGAATTATAAAATTTCGTTATTATTTTTGCATTTTTTTATTATAGAATTAGATTTAATGCTTTCAATAATCCTTATTATATTATGAAGGTGTAATGTCAAATATTCATGATATTATATTTTTTTTTATTATGTTTATAGACATGTTTATTTTAGAATAAGACTTCTAGAATCTTAATTAATTATTAGTTAGATGGTAAAGATTTAATTTACAAAATATTCTAGTATATTTTAATAAATCAAATAGTTTATGCATTTTTTATTCCTATTAACAAGCACAACCATTATAATAAAATTGGTTGGTAAATGTTGATAGCATATATTGTTAAAACCATTCTTGATATGTTAATTAAAAAAATCATTTAAAAGTAGCTAAATTTATAAACTCTATTTAAATATTATTATTCTATTATAAAAAAAATTAATATGTAAGTTTAACATATATACATTACAATACTATGTGCCAATAGTATGGCTTATCAATACCGCATGTCCAAAATACCATAGCTCACTTGATGTGACACTTGTTCATATGATATTCTTTTTGCAGCAAGAGGCATTCTACAACACAATATATGGGAGATGTGTAGGTGTAGTCTAAGAAAATATGTAAACATTGCATTCTACAACACAATATATGGGAGATGTGTAGGTGTAGTCTAAGAAAATATGTAAACATTTTTACATGTCAGCTTAATATGTTGAATTTATGTTAATATTTCAATTTATAAGACTTAAAAGATTTGTAAACATTTACATGTCAACTCAATTAAATAATAATAAAAGGTTTAAAGTAATATAGAGCCCACTATAAGGAAATATTGTAGTGTCTATAAAAGATTACAAGTTATCAAATAATAAAATTCAATTTGTTATATTGTAATTTTGGTTTTATTAATAAAATTATGCATAACTAATATACATAAGACATTAAAATATATAACATATAAGTAGTTAAGTTAAGAACCATTTTACAATATTGTTCAGTATAAGGGAGATGTGCGTAATGTAAGTAAGTTTGTTAACATTTATTAGATGTGGGGTAAAATATATATAGTAAAAAATATTAAGTGTTGCTTCATATTAAAACATATATAAATGTAAATTGTATGTAAAAGGTAAAATGCAAAATGTAAAATATAATGCAAAATGTAAAACATAAAATCTATATAAATTAAAATAATGATTTCATAACCATATTTAAATTTAATTAATAAACACATAAAAACTTAGTACTTATAATAAATTTAAAAGATAGCAATCACGTCCACTTTACCATGGATATTATTAACTTGTAAATAGACTTTGTTACAATACCATGGGCCAATACTATGGTTTATCAATAGATGCCCAAAAACCTATTGAAATTAAATTAACAAGCACATTAAAACTTAATACTTACAATAAACTTACAATATAACAAGATTTTTAACCATATATATTCACCCCCACTTTACCAAGGATATTATTAACTTGTAAATAGGCTTGGTTACAATACCATGGGCCAATACCATGCCTTATTAATACAAGATGCCCAAAAATCATAACTCATTTCACAATCAAAATAATTTAATTTTATAACATTTTTTTAATTAAATCTAAAAGAAAAAAAGTTTATAATTACTTTTGAGATATATTTAAACCCTCTATCCTCACCATTACTAAAAATATTTCCTAGATATTCGAGAGAGAAGGAGAGACCGAGGGAGAGAGAGATGCAATGGAAGGGGAAAAGAGAGGGAGACTCGCCACTACTAAAAATATTTCCTAGATATTCCACAGGGAAGGAGAGAGGGAGGGGGAGAGAGATTCACTTGAAGGGGGAGTAATAGGGAAGGAAGAACAAAGATATAGAGGTGGAGAGAGGAGTGACAAGAGGGGGGGGTGAAGAGAGAGAGAGAGAGATCGAGGGTGTGTTGGGGAGAGAGAGAGGGAGGTGGGAGAGAAAGAGAGAGATAGGACTTGAGAGAGAGAAGGAAAGAGAATGAGGGAGAGAGGGAAAAGAGGGGAGAAAAAAGACTCTCTAGAGGTGGGGAGAAAAAGGGAGTGTAAAGGGAGTGTCAAGGGAGAGATGGAGAGAGAGTGAGGGAAAGAGGAGAGAGGATAAGAGAGGGAGAGAAGGAGAAGGGAGGGAGAGAGAGAGAAGTGGAAGATAAAGAGAGATGGGTTGGGCAAAGACATAAGGAGGTAGCAGAGAAAGGGAGAGAGGACTTGAAAGAGAGGAGAGAGAAATATAGTAGAGAGAGTGAGGGCGAGAGGATAGCCATAGGAAGAGAGAGATGTTACTTCTAGATGTAAAAGATATAATTTTTTTGAACCTTAATCTAAGCCTCAAGTGAAGTAACATGATTACCACTAGCAAGAGTTATACAAAGACTACATGGACAAATTATAATGTTCACTCACATGTATAGAGGATATACACGTGGAAAATTAGGTTTATGATGCTACATAATCATGCAATGATGCACAATAGTATATATCATGAATGACTTAGCGGTAAATTATAAGTGACTTCAAAGTTGGAATATGATGAATGGTTTAGTACTAAATTATAAGCAACTTCAAAGTTGGAATAAATAACATTTAACTTGGTTATCTTTTTTTAATGTGTTTGTGTATTTATGGTAAAACTAAAAACTAAAAATTTTATTTGTTTATATAAACCAAACTAGATCCTTCTTAACTCCCCATCTACCAAGGGTAGAGAGGGATCAAATCTCTTGAGGTGCAAACCTCTTTTAGATTGCAAAAATACCACATCAATACCACATGCCCAAAAATAATCTCTTATTATTAATAATTAAACCAACCTAGATCCATCTCCATTTTAACTCTAGATCTATCAGCATAATTAAATTGTTGTTTAAATAGTAATGAGTACATAAATGTCAAAGAGACAACATGGGGTATAGAGGGATCAAATCTCTTGAGGTGAAAACATCTTTTAGAGTGAAAAAACACCCATCAATACCACATGCCAAAAAATAATCTCTTATTATTAATATTTAAACGAACCTAGATCCATCTCCATCTTAACTCTAGATCTATTTAAATTATTTTTTTAACAGTAATGAGTACATAAATGAATGTCAAAGAGAATGGTTGCCACTATATTCAAAATGAGTACATAAATGCATGTCAAAAAGAACATTTGCCACTATATTCCACTTGGTAGAATTGATATTTCATAAATGTAAAAAAGACAACATGTTTTCTAACACTTGAAACCAAGACACAAATCATGAACCATACTACTTTATTTAAATTCTTTTGGCCTAAAAGTAATTGAGTACGATACTATAAAGTACCACATATCCTCTATCATTTTCTCTCTACAACTATTCGAAGTCGTGACATCTTTTTAAATGGTCAAATACACAACCACCTGTATGGTAAAAAAACAACTTCATATAGTAATTATTTTTATCATAAATGAAATGAAATGATATTTTAAGGTCCGCGAGACTAAAAATAATCTATGAGACCATTAGTTCCCTTTTTTTTCTTTTTGCAATTCAATAATTTTCTGATTCAAATTGATGATGTGCTGGCCTAACCTTCCAACAATCCCCTCACTAAAAAGACAATGTTAAGAAACTGATGCTAACATGTTCTCATAACTTTCTCTAATATCTTTGAATGCATCACATTCTGAAATGAAATTTTTTTCTGATTCCGCAACCCTAGACGTGCACAATGTACACACTCGTTCTTCTCAAGATTCTTTAGGCCTTTTCCACTGTCCTATTTCACACTGAAGTTGATGTGAGTTGGTCCTTTAAGCAATAAGAACCTTTTCCCTCCACGAAATTCTAGCTCCAATGAACTTTTTTTGTTGTAGATCACACGTAGGGTTGAATTCCTCAATGTAATATTCTTCTTTCTACCCAACTCTTTTCTCCATACCTTTTTACGAAACTTCTCCATAACAAAATCCTTTAGCTCCTTGCTATTTGTGGGATAAACATTGAGGTAGATATTCCATTTTTGCATCCAAGTGTAGTTTTGTTTCATCCATGTTTTATTTCTTTCACTCATGCCTTCATTAAAGATAACATTAGGCCATCTACCTACTCTCATTTTCTCAATTTTTTTTAGGTATCTTATGAGTCGCACCATAACAATTGCTTCAATGGGAGTTGCTTCTGTTTCACTCAACATTATCTCATAAGGTACTGAACTTTTTATTTTGAACTTACTCATGATCAAGCATTTTTGGATTTTCTCAATTTGTTTCCATTTTGAGATTGGAGTGTTGCTAGCCCATAATTCACACCCATATAGCATCATTGGACAAACTAGGAGTCCAAAAAGCACTTTAATCATTTTCCAATCCCATAACTCTACCTTTCTACACATGTTTTGAAGAGCATATAATGCTTTCCACCCTCCTAAAATTCTCTTCTTTATGCAGTCCCCCCAATTGAGTTTGTTGTTGAAATCAATCCCAAGGTATTTGTACTCATTCACTTCTTCAAGAATGTTGTCTTCAAAGAATAAAATATGTTGGCTCTGCTTCCTTTTATTAGAAAAAGTCATTATTTTTCTCTTTATAGTATTGACTTGCATCCCTACTACTCTACAAAAATGCTCAAGGGCATATAAGTGCATTTGCAATCCACGGGATGATTTAGAAATCAATACAATATCATCAGTATATAAAAGAAGCTTTATCACAAACTCCCCCAACCGAACACCATCTCCACTTTGTAGATTTAGCCACTCTTCCAATTTATCAATATATAGACCAAAAAGAGTAGGGGATAGAAGGCAACGTTGCTTGACTCCAATGTCACTTCTAAAGCTTTCTAAAATACCTGTTGAGGTTCTAATTTTGACTTTTATTGGGCATGGAATCCCCCCAAGGCATGTTTTGGGGCTCAAAGCCCAAGTTTTGACCGAATCTTGCCGTAAAGCTCCGCAAATTGCGGGCACGGAGCGCGAAGTCATAATAGAGTCACAGGGTTGTCCACCCTAGTTTTGTAATGTAATGTCAGCTGGATAGACCTACCCATGGTCCACGGACCATGGGATTGTATAAATAGAGTGAGGCTCTAAGTGTATAAGATAACTAAGAGAGAATAGAATATAAGAAGTGGGAGTGGTTGAGTCAAGTGTAGAGTGCTTCTGTGGGTCGTAGAGTAGGAGAAGGCTCTACAGCTGAGTGCGCAGAGGCCTAGTAGTCTGTAGCTGAGTGCGCGGACCCCTGCGACTGAGTGCACAAGGCGAGTCGAGTCTGTAACTGTGGAAAGAATCAATAAAGAGAAGTTTTGTTATAATTTTGTGCATCTGTTCTTGGGTTAATGCATGATTGATATAACTTGAAAATATATTGTTTATTTACCGCGGGCACCTGTATGAATGTTTTATGTTGTTAAGTATAACTTAAAGCACTCAAGTAGGCAAAGATAATTAAATAACATTGGAATATAAGGTCTTAGGTAATAGTGCAAAACATGACACAACCCCTAGATAGGGATGTGCGAAAGCAGTGTATCAGGTTGCGAGGAACGGGAAGGTGCACGAAGCAACCTGCATGCAAGGAGAAATCGTGGACTAGTCAAACTCATAAGACATCTCCAGGGTGGAGAAACCTGGTTCTAGCACCCACCCATACTACTTCGAGTGGGACCTCAGTCCACGCTCCACGGACTGTTGCCTAAAGGGCCAGTAGTACTGAGATTTGTTTAGCTAACTAACTCTGAACCTAGATCAGGCCCCAACAAGCCAACAAATGGTTCTGTTTTCAGGACCGGCATCTGCATAAAGATGTCTAATGTCGTACCACTAGAATCTTCCAAACAAAGGAATTGAGGAGTGGTTGGACAAAAATATTCATGAGTTCGCGGCACAAGAAAATAGGAATCTTCGATTATCAAAGGAAGAGTGGTTAGATTGCTACTTGTATACAAAGATCCATGGAATTTTCTTTGCATCCTTCCCCACTAAGTTGTACGAGTGGATCGTGAAGCTAGCAGATAGCCAAGGAAGGTGTAAACTCGACAAACCTATTGTGTGGACTCCAGAATTGGTGTGCATATTGGAAGCATCAGAAGATAGGATCGAGTGCGTTGTCGATCACTTTCTAGATCGAATCATCGGAGGATTCATCATCGAATTCACGGTAGATACTTCGGCCAATTATAGCGAGGTAGAACGACGCTTCCTCAAGGGACTACGAGGTAAGTAAGTGTTGTGCTATACAACAACCCTCCCCATTTCAGCTTTTTTTATCCAAAATTTTAATATGAAATGGGGTCCCTTTTTAATTAAAATCAATAATTCAATGTTAATCGCAAGCTTGGTTTTAATCACATTACACATGCAAGTCCTTATGAAAAATTCTGATCTGATATAGATATTATCCAACACCTTTTTGTAAAATAATATGTCACATCCTTTATTCAAAAGGATAAGTTCCCATAGGCAAATCTCTGATGCGATAATGCTATCAGAGATCACAAATCACAATTTGAACAATGAAGCATCCCAAAGGTCTATGCTAAACCTCCGATGCGATAATACAATCGCAATCGGCCATCGCAGATACCAGGAGACACATAACGAAAGCCCTTTGGAATTCGCCGATGCGATCTCATAAAGGAAAGTGCGCTTTTTCGATAAAAGGTTGTTAAACGTATATTGGAAAGTTTAAACTTTAAATCAATAATAAACAAAAAACATTTGATTTGTTAATTATCCTGCCTCCTCACACCTTATCGCAATCGGAGCAACCTATGGAAATAGCTTAAGCTATACCTTTGAACCTCCTAATCTGCGATATGCGATTTTCGCTAATCGCTGATCGGGAAAGCCAAGATATCTACTTTAAGAGATTGTCAATAAAATCTGTGATGCGACATATCATGATTACATTTAATTATCACGATTAGCAGTTACAACAGTCCTTAATACAACAGTTAAGGTTGAATCCTTCGAGGATTTCATCCGTGGTAATATTTCATTTCGTATTATTTATCACGCTTGAATTACCATTAAGCTTTGTATTATGCATTAGCTTTGAATAGGTTTGTTTCTCTGTTACTTCTTTTGTTTCCTCTGTAGAACAAGTCTGAGTTGATGAATCCAGCTAAAATGAAAAAGAAACCAAAGAAACCCAAGGCCCCTGTCGCAGCTAAAGAATAACCAATGAAGAAAGTCCTGATATTGGATACTACCTACCTCGGTCTAGGCCAAGCTTCATGGGAGAGTATCTATAATTTGTTGGAAGTTGAGGATCCCGAAGAAATCGAGGAGGAAGCAACAACAAATGGCATGGAAAAGTCAGATAATACTCTTAAATATTTGGCCTGCTCCTATCTTCATAGAATAACAGCTCATGCCAGAGTTTTACCATATAATGACGTGGTTAGGTGGGTTATTGAGAGCATCAATATCATAGACAAAACTTTCTTTACAACTGATGGAAGAATGTTTGGGTCGTTTAGAGCAGAAGATATCAAAGTAATGTACCATTTTCCCAAACCAGAGAAGAGATATAACAAATCATTCTTGGAGGCTTTCGCCAAAGAAAACACCTTTCGAATCGGATCCTATCAGACAGTGGAGGCATTTTCCGACCAAACACAAACATGAATCATCGGGTATGTACTCCATATATTTGTTGGCCTCTCCTTATTGTTATGTTGGTGCAATGATGTGCAGACTCTTCGGAGTCTATGATTCTGCTAAATTTTCTATAGAGATGGTACCATTAGTGGAAGTTGCAATTAATGCCTATATCATGGATTTGGCGACCATTTTGTCTGATAAAATGGCCAACCAGATACTTGACTATAGGAAAAACAGGTTTGTGACTACCCGGGTGATACCCCCGTTTTACATGACTGCTTATATTATGGACACCATCTGTTTCAATTCTGAATATCCCATTCTAGGATGGAAATGGACTCTACAGGACCTGGACCCCATTCACATCTATCATAAGAAATTGTGGAAAGCCCATTACAAAAATCATTTGTATAGGATCTGTCAAGGTTTCATCCTCCCTGTGTATTATGCCATATTCAATAAACCTGCTCCTAGATTGTCCGAGGAAGCCTCTGTCGACCTAACTGCAATTGGTAGTTGGTTTGGTGAAGAAAATTTTACCTACATTAGACTTTTCGGTAGCACTACTAACCCTCATGTTCTCCCTTTATACATCCCAAATAAGCTACTTGCCAGAGAATTGGCATACCAGATAACAGTAGAAGGGACATCAAGGAACTTAAAAGAATCTAAAAAGCACATGTGGCCTTCATTTCCCCTCCAATGTGGTGCTCACTCTACATGATTTCAAACATGCAGAGAAGGAAGCTGAGAAAATAAAAATGCTAAAGTTAGCAATCATCCCCAAAATGTAGTACGACCCTAAATCGGTTGCCTAAAATTTCACTTCTCAAGCCAAAATCACCAAGTTTGATCATGAGAAGGATATTTATGATAATTGATTTGCTTCAGCTAAGGTATTTTCTCAGGTGAAACAATTGGCTAAAATCAAATTAGGAGCAGAGGGACTAGAGGAATTTTATAAGTTCAGAACACAGAGATTGGAAATGCTACCTTTGGACTTGTTAAATGCTACCTTTGTGGTTCAACCACAAGGCCAAGTTGAAGAGAAAACTAGTGACAAGACTCCTGAAAAAGAAAGGACCCCAGAAAGAGAGTAAACACAAGAAGGAACTAGTGAGCCCCTTGATACGAATATTCATATTGATCCTAAATTAATAAAGGAATGGGAGTAGTTTGACTCAATCATTAATAACCCAAATAAATCCCAAGAGCTCACTACGCCAGAAATTCCTACAATACAGAAGCCAAAAGTTATCACAATTTTGATTGAATGAACAAGAAGCCTACCCAGAATTTAGCAGAACATAGAGATTATTCCCGAGAATCCCACTAAGGAGATTGTGCTACAAACTAAAGAAATACCACCACTTGATGTCTTCTACAGTCCAAAGCATAGGGCTATAGTTAAAAGACAGAGGAAGAGGAGGAAAATTTATAAAAGTCCTCTTGTAACTCCTCAAGAAGAGATGATGAACGTGGTATGGAGATCAGAAATCGATCCCTCCAAGGATTTGACAAAGCTATCTCAGTTCACAAGATCCTACACAACGGCGACAATGGATAAAGCCAAGAGGTTAGCCATCTAATAAGGGAAAAGGATCAGATGATTACCCAACTTGAGGTACATTCGGTAGAGCAACAACAAAAGATAAATCAGCTTGAACAACAATTAATAGAACGGAGGCAGCTAAATGAACAAATTAAAGAGCAATTGAAGCTGGAAAAGCAAAGGATTGATGAGTAGACTCTTCATAAACAAAAAGAGTTGTCTCAAGAGTTGAGCAAACTTCAGATATTAAGGGAGCAAGAAAAGAAGGAAAAGGAGGAACAAATCACAAAAATGAAAGAACAGATAGAAAGGTATAAAGGTTATCCATAGGTAAGCAAATTCAAAATAGAAGCTTTGGAAATAACCAAAGCCTTGTCTCGGCAAGTTGGATATTCTTTGCCACAATATATCATTAGCCAGCCCCTTATGCGATATCTCTACATCAATTATTGAAAAGACAGTAGACGCCAGAATTGAATTAGATAAGACAGATGAAAAGTTAAATAATTTTCTATCCTGGCAAGATTCCAAAGAAGGAATGGCTGCCAATCTGCCCAGAATACAAGAATCGCATAAGGAAATCATGTTTTCTGAATGGGAGTTTTAGTTAATAAAAGCTGAAAGAGAAACATCCAGGTGCAGAGCTGTAATGAATAGTCTGATCAAATTGATAAATAACAGTTTGCATATTTCCAATTTGATCATTGGTTTCTCACCAGGAAGACTCCCAAAAGCAAAATCATTGGAACAACAATGGAAATAGGAGCTGGCACACAGGGAAAAGAAAATTGGAGGAATCCAAAGCTTGACATGGGAAACGTTCTGGTTTTTCCTTGTCACGCCACATAGCCAGCAAATGGCCATGAAATGTCTTTCAGATGCGATCAACTGCATGATCTCCGAACTCTCTGATGCCACCTTTACAACTCAGCTACACTCCCGGAAAAGAAGTTGATACAATGAATTCATTTCAACTGCCACAACACTGCTATTTTCAGGATAAATCTCAGATTTATATGTTTATAGTTAAACCAGCGCATAACGATTTTTATTGATAGTTTGTCGTTATTTTTAGTATTTAAAGACCCTTTCATGTATTTAGAAGGGGTCCTCAATTTGTATTAAGACTTGACTTGGGATTTGCACTACTGTACTTCTAATATTTTTTTATCAGAAACTGGACCAAAGTTCTGCATTTTTATTAAAGAGGCTTTTATAAGATTTGCACTATTGCATCTTTTGAAGGTGTTCCCAGATAGGAAGGCAACCTTTGAATGTTGTTTACATTGGGAGAATTCAAATGCATACGATACTTTTATCTTCGTGCTTGTCTTGTTTCTCTATGTGAATGAACATTTTTCAACATTGCTATTATATATGTGTGTGTGTGTGTGTGTGTGTGTTTCTCCAGCAATTCTTTAGCTTGTCATTTTTGAATGTTTTAGAATTGTTGTCATTTGATTATATATATGTCAGTGATATATTATGATCAATGTGATAATTTTATTATCATTACTTTGTTTAAATACTTAAACAAAGTAATTATCATATGAATGAATATTTCTAGTTTATGAATAATTCATCTTTATGGTTATTTATTTAATAGAAACAATCAAAAATCGTGTTGGTAAAAGAATACCCGGGATAGATTAGTTATCTTTGTATATTTTTGCATTGTAGAATAGAATACTTATCACTTCCATTATACATTACAAACCAATCATCCATCAACTCATAGATCCCTGGGAAACTGGTCCCATTACATCCAGTCGGAGCCACCACACCAAACGAAAAAGGAGCTACACTAAGGTCCTGACTATGTGGTTTTCCCCGATGTTGATGCCACGATTTTAGAGGCATCAACATTTTTGGCGCTAGAAGGAGGGAATGAACTATGAATGGCAAGAAAATCCAAATCCACAGCCCATTTTGAGAGTAATCTCCCTCATTATCTTCTCCAACTTCTCCATCCCATTCTAAATCTCTAATTCCAAAGCGAGAAGTTGAAAAGACAACAACCACTGCTGAAGACTTGAACATATTGGACAAATCCACTCTTGAACCCCCTGAAGTTCAGTCGTTAATTCACAAACTTCAAGGGTTTTCAATATCTCAGGAAAAGTCTGAATTATCCCAAGCCAGTGTGACTTCGCAATACATTCCTTCTCATCCTCTTATAAGATTACAGAGTGAAAAACTTGGTATTGAACCAACAAAATTTCCTCTATGTTAGGCCCCTATACTACTAGTGTAACCCCTTATTGTTATTAGTAAAACCCACCTATTATATTGATGTACCCATGTAGTGCCCATATTGTTACTATTGTGCCCCATAGAAGCCCACTATTGTTATTATTGTGCCCTTACATTATTATTGTTATGTAGGCTCTGATTATGTGATGACCCCTTAGACTCCTATATATAGAAAGGAGGTCTTTTCATTTGTATCATCCAAGAATTGTTCATTTATGTAATGTAAAGGAGGTTGCCCCCTCGAAGAGGCTGAATTCTAAGGCGTTGATCTATCTTTTCTATCTTTTCTTGAGCTGGTTTCATAACATTTGGTATCAGAGCTTTGGATTCTAGGGTTTCGCTGCTCCAAACAGGTCATCGTGGCATTTTCGCTATA
>APFE030944249.1:310519-413312 GCA_000404065.3 Pinus taeda
TCCCTCATCACAGAGATCCAGAGGCTGGAATCTTGTATCTTGTAGAGAAGTGTTGTTGGTTTTCTGGTGAAACTTCATGGTGTTGGGTGATCTAAGCTTTACTTGAGGTGAAGAAGGGCTTTCTTGCTGGAGGATGATGCTGGGTCAGAACTATTGGTTGTAATCCTCTTGCTTTTCTTAATATTAATAAAGCTATTCAAGTTTTCCTCCATATTCTTGTATGTTTGATTGTATATGCATTTGTATGGTTAATACATATCTGGTCCTGTGTTATTTATGAATATAGATCTCTGTTCTTCGATAGTAGTATTCTGCTTTGATCCACAGGTGCTCTTTGAAGCTAGGCAGAAGAAGAAGAAGTAGCAAAGATCTATCAAGAAGGAGATGAATCAAGTAAGGAACCAAGCGCAAGACGAAGGTTGGTGTCCTTTGTTCCACTCTTATCTATTTTCATAAAGGAAAACGAAAGTAGTCTTTACTTGTTTGTTTCTAAGATAGCTACCAGTCTTAGTGGGAATAGCAGCTCCGAGTGGACACTATTCTCGGTAACAATTACACATGCAAGTCCTTATGAAAAGTTCTGATCCTGTATAGATATTATCCAACACCTTTTTGTAAAACAAATGTGAAATAATATGTCACATCCTTTATTTAAAATGATAAGTTCTCATTGGCAAATCTCCGATGCAATAATGCTATCAGAGATTGCAAATCGCAATTTGAACAACAAAGCATCCCAAAGGTCTATGCCAAACCTCCGATGCGATAATACAATCGTAATTAGCCATCGTAGATATCAAGAGACACATAACGAAAGCCCTTTGGAATTCGCTGATGTGATCTCATAAAGGAAAGTGCACTTTTCGATAAAAGGTTGTTAAACATATATTGGTGGGTTTCAACTTTAAATCAATAATAAACGAAAAACATTTGATTTGTTAATTATCCCACCTCCTCACACCTTATCGCAGTCGAAGCAACCTGTGGTAATAGCTTAAGCTATACTTTTGAACCTCCCGAACTGCGATACGCGATTTTCGCTAATCGTTGATCGAGAAAGCCAAGAGATCTGCTTTAAGAGATTGTTAGTAAAATGTGTGATGTGACATATCATGATTACATTTAATTATCACGATTGGTAGTTATGGCAGTCATTAATACAATAGTTAATGTTGAATCCTTAGAGGATTTCGTCTGTGGTAATATTTCATTTCATATTACTTATCACACTTGAATTAGCATTAAGCTTTGTATTATGTGTTGGCTTTGAACGAGTTTGTTTTTCTGTTACATTCTTTTGTTTCCTCTACAAAACAAGTCTGAGTTGATGAATCTGACTAAAATGACAAAGAAACAAAAGAAACCAAAGGCCCCTGTTATGGCTAAAGAAGAATCAGTGAAGAAAGTCCTGATATCGAATACTACCTGCCTCGGTCTAGGCCAAGCTTCATGGGAGAGTATCTAAAATTTGTTGGAAGTTGAGGATCCTGAAGAAACCGAGGAGGAAGCAACAACAAGTGGCATGGATAAGTTAGAGAATACTCTTAAAGATTTGGCCTGCTCCTATCTTCATAGAATAGCAGCTCGCACCAAAGTTTTACCCTATAATGACGTGGTCAGGTGGGTTATTGAGAGCACCAATATCACAGACATAACTTTCTTTACAACTGATGGAAGAATGTTTGGGTCGTTCAGAGAAGAAGATATAAAATCAATGTACCATTTGCTCGAACCAGAGAAGAGATATAACAAAGCATTCTTCGAGGCTTTCTCCAAATAAAATACCATCGAATTATATCCTATCAGACAATGGAGGCATTTTCCGACCAAACACAAACATGAATCATCGGGTATGTACTCCGTAGATTCGTTGGCCTCTCCTTATTGTTATGTTGGTGTAATGATGTGCAGAATCTTCGGAGTCCATGATTCTGCTAAATTTTCTATAGAGATGGTACCATTAATGGAGGCTACAATTAATGCCTATATCATGGATTAGGCAACCATTTTGTCTGATAAAATGGCCAACCAGATACTTGATTATAGGAAAAGCAGGTTTGTGACTACCCGGGTGATACCCCCATTTTACATGAGTGCTTATATTATGGAAACTATCTGTTTCAATTCTAAATATCCCATTCTAGGATGGAAATGGACTCTACAGGACCCGAACCCCATTCACATCTATCATAAGGAATTGTGGAAAGCCCATTACAAAAATAATTTGTATAGAATCTGTCAAGGTTTCATCCTCCCCATGTATTATTCCATATTCAATAAACTTGCTCCTAGATTGTCCGAGGAAGCCTCTGTCGACCTAACTGCAATTGGTAGTTGGTTTGGTGAAGAAAAGTTCACCTACATTAGACTTTTTGGCAGCACAGCTAACCCTCATGTTCTCCATTTATACATCCTAAATAAGCTACTTGCCAGAGAATTGGCATACCAAATAATAGTAGAAGGGACATCAAGTAACTTAAAGGAATCTAAAAAGCACATGTGGCCTTCATTTCCCCTCCGATGTGGTGCTTTCACTCTGCATGATTTCAAACATGTAAAGAAGGAAGTTGAGAAAATAAAAATACTAAAGTTAGCAATCATCCCAAAAAGGCAGTACGACCCCAAATCGGTTGCCTACAATGTCACTTCTAAAGCCAAAGTCACCAAGTTTGATCATGAGAAGGATATTTATGATGATTTATTTGCTTCAGCCGAGGTATTTTCTCAGGTGAAACAATTGGCTAAAATCAAATTAGGAGCAGAGGGACTAGAGGGATTTTACAAGTTCAGAACACAGATATTGGAAACGCTACCTTTGGACTTGTTAAATACTACCTCTGTGGTTCAACCACAAGGCCAGGTTGAAGAGAAAACTAGTGAAAAGACTCCTGAGAAAGAAAGGACCCCAGAAAGGGAGCAGATATAAGAAGGAACTAGTGAGCCCCTTGATACGAATATTCATATTGATCCTAAGTTAGTCAAGGAATGGGAGCAGTTCGACTCAATCATTAATAACCCAAATAAATCCCAAGAGGTCATTACAACAAAAATGCCTACAGTACAGAAGCTAGAAGTTATCACAATTCCAATTGAAGGAACAAGCGGCCTACCCAGAATTTAGCAGGACATAGAGATTATTCCCAATAATCCCACTAAGGAGATTGTACTACAAACTGAAGAAAGAGGAGGAAAATTGATCAAAGTACTCTCGTAACTCCTCAAGTAGAGATGATGAACGTGGTATGGAGATCAGAGGTCGATCCCTCCGAGGATTTGACAAAGCTATCATAGTTCGCAGGAGCCTATACAACGTCGGCAATGGATAAAGCCACAGAGGTTAACCATCTGATGAGGGAAAAGGATCATATGATTACCCAACTTGAGGTACAATCGGCAGAGCAACAACAAAAGATAAATCAACTTGAACAATAGGTAATAGAACAGAGGCAACTAAATGAACAAATTAAAGTGCAATTGAAACTGGAAAAGCAAAGGATTGATGAGCAGACTATTCATAAACAAAAGGAGTTGTCTCAAGAGTTCAACAAACTTAAGATATTAAGAGAGAAAGAAAAGAAGGAAAAGGAGGAACAAATCGCAAAAATGGAAGAACAGATAGAAAAGTATAAAGGTCATCCACATGTAAGCAAATTCAGAACAGAAGCTTTGGAAGTAACCAAAGCTTTGTCTCGACAGTTGGATATTATTTGCCACAATATATCATTGGCCAACCCCTTATGCAATATCTCTACATCAATGATTGAAATGGAAGTAGACGCTAGACTTGAATTAGATAAGATAGATGAAAAGTTAAATAATTTTCTGTCCCGGCAAGATTCCAAAGAAGGAATGGCTACCAATCTGCCCAGAATACAAGAATCACATAAGGAAATCTTGTTTTCCGAATGGGAGTCTTAGTTAATAAAAGCTGAAAGAGAAATGTCCAGGTGCAGAGCTGCAATGAATAGTCTGATCGAATTGATAAATAAAGGTTTGCATATGTCCAATTTTATCACTGATTGCTCTCCAAGAAGACTCCCAAAAGCAAAATCATTAGAACAACAATGGAAACAGGAGCTGGCACATAGGGAAATGCAAATTGGAGGAAGCTTGACATGGGAAACGTTCTGGTTTTCCTTGTCAAGCCACACAGCCAACAAATGACCATGAAATGTCTTTCATATGCGATCAACAACATGATCTCTGAACTCTCTGATGCCATCTATACAGCTCAGCTACACTCCCGAATGAGTCAGCCTCCAGAAATCCAACCTATGCTCATAATCTGTCAGTTGCAAGTACAGGAAAAGAAGCCAATACATTGAATTCATTTCAACTGCCACAACACTGCTATTTTTAGGATAAATCCCAAATTTATATATTTATAGTTAAACCAGCACATAGCGATTTTTATTAATAGTTTGTTGTTATTTTTAGTATTTAAAGACCCTTTCATGTATTTAGAAGGGGTCCTCAATTTATATTAAGACTTGACTTAGGAGTTGCATTAATATACTTCCAATTTTTTTTAATCAGAAATTGGACCAAAGTTCTGCATTTTTATTAAAAGAGGCTTTTATAAGATTTGCACTATTGCATCTTTTGAAGGTGTTCCCAGATAGGAAGGTGGAATCTGAATGTTGTTTACATTGGAGAATTCAAATGCATACAATACTTCTATCTTTGTGCTTGTCTTGTTTCTCCATGTGAATGAACACATTTTAACATTGTTATATATCTATATATATATATATATATATATATATTATATATAATATATATATATATATGTTTTCTCCAGCAATTCTTTAGCTTGTCATTTCTGAATGTTTTAGAATTGTTATCATTTGAATATATATATGTCAGTGATATATTATGATCAATGTGATAATGTTATTATTATTACTTTGTTTAGCTACTTAAACAAAGTAATTATCATATGAATGCATATTTCTATTTTATGAATAATTCAACTTTATGGTTATTTGTTTAATAGAAACAATAAAAAATCGTGTTGTTAAAAGAATACCCAAGATAGATTAGTTATCTTTGTATATTTTTGCATTGTAGAATAGAAAAATTATCACTTCCATTATACATTACAAACCAATCATCCATCAACTCATATATCACTGGGAAACTGGTCCCATTACATCCAATCGGAGCCACCACACTAAACGGAAAAAGAGTTTCACTAAGGTCCAGACCGGGTTGTTTTCCCCAATGTTGATGCAACGATTTTAGAGGCATCAACAGTTAAATCTTTGAACACCTAGATTAAAATGCTACTGTGTGAAAAGCGAGTTATGCGAATAAATTGATATTTGGGGCTACGCGGAGTGGGAGGATCTACAAAAACTAAGGTAGCACAAAACTAGAAACTAGCCCCTTGATTTCACCTTTGCGCAGAGGTGAAGAATAACTCGCCAAGGTTTCACCAAGAAGTGGGATCAATATGATAAAGCAGAGAATTTCGCGCATACCCCCCCACCCACACCACCATCAATTTCACCATCTTCACCCCCGACTTCACCCATACCACCTCCATCACCACTACGAAGCAGTATGGCCAGCGCGATAAAGCTACCAGTGTTCAAGAGAGTAGGGAATGAAGATCCAGACCAATTTTGGTTCGTGGTAAAAGCGGTATGGGAAGCACAAGGTGTCATGGATGACAATATAAAGAACACAACGTTGGTCAGCGCTCTGCAAGATCGTGTGTTGACTTGGTACATTAAGCATTCCAATGAAAATATGAATGCGGGGATAACAGATATCCAGCTGCGCTAAACAAGGAATTTAGCAGACTAAAATAGGAGGCACAGACGATCATTGGATTCAAGGAAATTAGAATGCTACTAGGTGAAACCCCATGGGAGTTGGATCAAAGACTGAAGTGCACAATTCATGAAGCGAACATGACCTTAACAGATGGGCAACACCGCAAATGGTTTGTAACCTCGTTAACACCGCATCTACGGAATGCACTGTCACAACAAAGGCTAACAACTCAAGCTGAAGCTTTGGAGATTGTGATGAGATTGCATTAGACTCCGATACAAGATCCAAACCTAGAAGTCCAACAAATTCACGCGCAGTTTAAAAACTTGTGCCTTGAGATGCAGAGTTTGAAACAAGACAGGACGACTCATCCAGAAGTGCGCGACGAGGTATGGTGCGTAAAGTGCAAAGGCTAGGGCCACGATAAGGACCACTACCCGGTGTTTGCAAATTACCTCGCGGGAGGAGGACCAATGCCATTGAGACTAGAGGCAAAAGTAGGGCCCAACGTGGCGCCTGCATTATGGTGCGCAATTTGTCAGATAGGAGGGAAGCATGCTACATATAACTGCCATCTATTACAAAAGTATACGCAGAATTCCTAGCAGTTGTTCTATAATTTTTGCAGGTCAGTAGGTCATGATGAGCGCACCTGTAGAAGTTATGAATTGATGATGGATCAGACTCCTACATACAAGGTTCAGGCCGAAACATAGGCCCTCAATCAAAACATAAGGATGGCGTGCACCAGATTTCAGGGGCGCGAACAAGGCCGAGGAGGAATGGGACCAGGAAGAGGTCGCGGCCAACTGATTACAATTATGGAGGGCCAAGAAATTATGCCCACAACTATACGAATCCAACGTGATCATCATGCTTGTATTGTACGTTGTTTGATCATGAGACGGATGACTGTCCCATGCTGATAGTGAGGTTGCACGATTAAGGAGCACTCCAACCTCCCCCAACTCAGAGCCTGCAAATGATGTGATCTGAGCTGCGTGAGGAAGACCTGAATGAAAATATTGTGCTCCGGAGTGGTATTATGACAGGAGATGACAAAGGCAAGCAACCCAAGAAAGTACTTGGGTTCGCAAAGCACCAACGAAGGAACCAGAATTTTATTTAGAGCGCGCTAAGGAGACATTCATGGAAGCTAAGAAGATCTTCACAGATGCCTCCACCTCAGGAATTAAGGATAGACTGGAGCTGGAAATGGACCCATCGATGCTCACTACATTCTTGGAGACATGCATGAAGCTACTGCGCAACAGCAAGGCTGTGAAGGGACTGCAAGAACTCATAACTAGATGTGTTGGGACCGTGTCAGGAGAACCGCGCGTAGTTCAGAAGCTTGGGAAGCACGCGATGCGAATAGGAAGAGAGATGAGATTGACCTAGCAGATTGGAGAATATGAAATGGATCAAGTGATTTTGGATCTAGGATCGGACGTGAACGTCTTGCCAAAGCGAATGGCGAACCAACAAAAGATCCTACTTATGGGAAGATTGCAGGGAATAACAGTAGATATCAAAGGTGCAAGCGCACTAGCAAATTTCGAAGTGATAGAGATTATTGATGACAACAATCCCTATCCTGCACTACTGGGAATAGATTGGGCCACTGACATGAATGGAGTGATAAATTTAAAGAAGCGCAAGATTATTTTTGAGAAAAATTCACTCCACATAGTGGTACCTTTAGACCCTGCAGAAGGATCATGCTACACATAGCCAGTGCGCGACTACGATAACAATGACGATCTAGACTGCATTTACAAGATAACCGTGCGGGAGAAAGATTGGGTAAATCCAACCGTAGATGGTTGAATATCTTGGCAGTGCGAAAGCTCCTGCACATCAGATTCTGATGAAGAAATAGAACGATTGCAGAACCAGTTACACGAGGTAACCACACTCAACTGTAACATGATGACAAGGTCGTTGCGCTACATAGCAACAGAGGTAAGGGATCTGCCTACATATGATGGATTCGGTGAAGTAGAGGAGTTCCTGAACAAATTTAAAAAAGAAGTGCCGGAACAATAACGTTTCGACGCTCTGAAATGGGTACTGTGTGCTACGCCCGCAAGGTGGTGGGGTACGCACCATCAAAGTTTTGAGGATTGATGTGAATGCAGAAGGATGATGCATCTACGATTTGAGAAGCCTCAAATGTGGATAAAAGCCCAGTATGACAGACGAAATGGCACGCGCGCCCACCTTTCCCAATGGATACAGGTATATGCTGCGCAACCTACACAAAGGCACACAGTCCATGTGGTAGGAAACATGATTGGTAAGCAAGAGTGGGCAAGACAATGGCGTGAACAACCCCTCCATTTGGGATCAGGAGGTATGGTAAGACCAAGCACGTAGAAGGTTATACGCGTGGAAGCCTTTAACAAAGTGTGTGAAGTACTGAACAGGGTCCACAATGCGAAACATACTGACTGGGACCTGCACGTACCAATGGTTCTATGGCCGTATAGGAGCATGTGCAAGAGCCTGACTGTGCAGGCACCGCCAAGGCTGGGATATGAGACGAATGCAGTAAGCCCTCTAGTACTTGAAAATCCTAATCCAACACTAGTAGAGACGATGGTTCGCGGAACCTTGGAAGTAACAAGGAAACCTTAGACTCCAAGAACTTGAAGAAGAAATGGTACGGTTAAGGAAGAAAAGTGCTCTAGTGAACACGAAATTCAAGAAGCTGGAGGATGAGATTAAGGAAGATTTTCTCACTAGAAAAACTAGGATGGTAAGGCAGGGCGCGTACGACCATGATGACAAGTTTTAGCACTATCGCCATGAATTGATCAGTCTGATACCTTGGCTTGGACCGCATATTGCTAAGCATAATGACCAGGGTAGAGCATTGCAAATGGTGAAGTGCACAATGCCAACTATAACAATAAAAGGTGGGGATTCTCCGGGAACCATGATGGAGGATAGGATGGAAATTTACATAGGTGGTGCAGCCACCTAACTAGCCAAAGGAAATATAGTCTTAGCGCTCCAAGTAGTTGAAAGGAAGCGCGGGACTATAAACTACTCTGCCTAGAAGCTGTGCAAGGTTGGATTTGCGCATAGAAACCAAAAGTCACAAGGTCCACGATCACGCACGGGGGGTTGCGCTGCCCCACGGGTTGGCCATAAAGTGACCGTTGAAGTCACTATTCACGATGGGATGCTCGACTTGAGGCCAAATGGAGCGTGCAACAGGCATTTAAGACACGATTGATGGGCAATATTTGGGAAAATCTGCTGCCAAGAAAGCATTAATGAATCAGATTTAGGGGGAACGGTCGAATTTGAATTCAAAAAACACTATAAAATACAAAGGGTTGCTCAACAAACAACACTTGGTCATTTGAAAATTGAGCGATTCAGTAGAACCCAGAGTGTTGTGAGCCGAACGTTGATTAAGCCCCTGAGTTCGCGAGTGCTAAATTTTCGGACGAGTGCGATGGCAACTGCTCAGGATGTCATGGAAATGACAGAAACGATTGCTAAGGAGGCCGCACAGGCCTTGACTATGGGCGATTTTCCAGAAGGCGCTAGGATTATGGTAGAAATCCTAAACTCACTGTGCACGCCAAGACCCAAGAAGGATAAACAAGTAGTGGTCCTCGTACATGTGTCCCCGCGGAACCCCCTATGCAACAAACTGTCAATGGAGGATAAGGGGAAAGTCGTCGCCATAGAGACAGATGATGAATATTTGGAGGATCTTATCATCATAGAGGAGGAGGATGAAGGCATGGACGAGGACACTCAGCCTGCGCGCTCTGCAGCAAAATTGCCCGCCTATGTCCCCCCGTGAAAAGGGAAGGCGAAAGTGCCCAAGGACCTGGACGAGACCAAGAGCTCGCTCTAGACCCCGCTCCTCCTAGATAACATTATGTTTGAGGGCACGCACCTGAGACACATGCCGAGCCTAAAATTTTAAGATTGGGACCTCTTTGACCACGAGAAGTTCCCTCACCTTGAGACTAGGAACTGTATGAAACCCAAGCAAAACACCGCGATGAGGGTTATAGAACTAGAGCCGTGAAAGTGGTTGCACTGAGTAGAAAAGGATGGACTACTGAATCTACTCTGGGTGCTGCACTACCACCGCGCCCCAATAACCATTTTTGTCATCAGGCAGCTGCTCTGCCTAGTGCATGATGGGTGTTTGTGGCTGGCGGAGCTCATCCCCATCACAACAGACCTGATTCCCTGCGTCTCCCAACTTCCATGCAAAGGAGAGGACCCCGCAGATATATTGGAAGGGAAGGGCAATGAATTGGCCATTGTGGTGGCCATGAAGAAAAAGTACAAGCTGGAAAAGAAAAAAAGGGGCTATGCCATCTCCAACATCAAGGAGAAGGTCATGCGGGTAGTGACCCAAATCTTGGCATGAAAGGTCATGCGCGTGCCGCATGGACGAAGTCCGTGCACCAGTGGTAGCACTGGCTGAGCAGTGTGCGGAAGGGGGTCCAACTTAACTGGTCCAAGCTCCTCTGCAATAAATTTTTAGAAAATTGTCGCGAAGCCCAGGAACAAGGCAAAACATTCCACTATGCATGGTTGTTTTTGTCCATAGTGCTCATGGTTGGGGAGTTGCTGGAGGATAGTCAATTCCCCATAATTGACAGGGACCTGCCAAAGGCCATGAAGTACGCTTCGCTCTGGGCCACGAAGGACGCTAAGCAGATACGCGACAACAAAATCTTTTGGGTGTTCATGGAAATGAACCTCAGAATGGGGATCAACCATAAGCTGGAGTTGTCACCCACTGTTTACAATAGTTTGCAGGGTTTTGCAGAATTTAAAGAGGACATGCATAACATCTATATCAGGGCGCGCAAGTCTCGACTAAATAGTGGGCCAAGCTACCCTTCGTAGCCACTGATGACATTATTTTCAATTCACTGGAGGCATGGCTGCCGGAGTGGCATGCCCTGGACATCGCAGAAATCGAGAAGTCGACAACACAATGAAAGAAGGACGAAGCCAAGCTGCACATCGCACAGTTGGCCAAAACGCGAAGAAAAGAAGCAGCGGCAGTAGAAGTGCAAGCAACGTGAGACGCGACACAAAAAGTAGCTGAGCAAGAAAAGGTTGCAGCAACACAGGAGGCAGCCGCGATGGCGGGCGAGGGCCAAACAATGCCTTCACAGGGGTAGGAAGTAGAGGAAGCAGAAACATGAGAAGGAGGTGCGGACCTACAAACCGTGTCAACGCAACTAAAATGCTAGCACCCAGCCAAGCGGGCAGGGTTGCGGAAGAAGGTAAAGGCCTCGAAATTGTCCATTGACCCGATCACCCTAACCGAGGGTCATCTGCACGACATCAGCGAAGCAGTGCATAGTGTCACTAATGAGGCTCTCCAAGATTTCATGCAGGAGAACCAGATAGTGTTGGGGGTCCTCAGAGTGCAGTTGTAGGAATTACATGTACACCCCCCTCAGGTTGGTATAGTTGGATCCTCGCCAGTGGAGCAGATGTTGCGCACGCGGATAAAAAACACCATAGTGCTGCCAGAAGGGGCACTAGTGGCATCAAATGAGGCCAACCGACCTTCAGCTAGTGCGCTGAAAGGTCTCGGTATCAATCTAGCTACACTCCCGTGAGAGACCTTATATGTCTTGCAGGATGGGATAACTGCAGAGCTGTGAGCTAAGGGAGAGCCACGCACTCCAAGTCCTTAGTGAGCAGAAAATAAATATGGAACAACTAAGCTTGCAGCGCAATGAATTGGTGTCGTAGAATCAACAACTGGTACAGGTGATAGATGACACTTGCCAAAACGTCCTGATGCTAGCTATCCCAGCAGACATACCAGTGGAGGCGCAGATTCATAGATTAGCAGCAGGGGTCCACGAGGCGAGGGAAGAAATGACAAAGGTTCAGCTGGAGATGAACTTTCAGATCACCAAGCTGCGGTTAAAGGCGCAACCATCCACTCCCCTGGAAGTTAGAGAACAACACGCTAGCGCTATCATAGTGTGATTAGAGGAAATTGGTAGTGCAGTGAGAGACTGCACCAGCATGTTGGAAGAATCATTTGAGGTCCTCACAATTCTGTAGGAGGACCCCAACATCCAGCGCTTGGAGACCGAGGCACGCGAACACCAACAATAGTACGACAACATTAAAGGAACTGCGCAAAAGGTGGCCCTCACTCATAGGCTCGCATGGATGCAGCAGGCTAAAGCGCTGAAGGAGCAGATGGCCATGGCATGACATAAGGAAGCAATCTTAAAGGCACGCATCCAGCCTTGGATCGATGAGGCCTTCATCATCACTGCAGAAATCAAAGGCAAGCTCGCACACATGCAGGGGATGCACACATTGATGCAAAGAAGCACCCTTGATACAAAAGTCTTGGAGCAATGTATGCAATAGATCCAACAAGCAATAGCTCAGTGCGCTGCTGACCTCTGCGTAGTTCGAGAACAGTTGGAGGGACTCCACGCCAAGATCGCCGCACCGACATAGTGACTCGAGGGCAAGTCACAATGTTTGTGTTGGGGGCCTGTTGGGCATGGAATCCCCCCAAGGCATGTTTTGGGGCTCAAAGCCCAAGCTTTGACTGAATCTTGTTGTAAAGCTCCGCGAATTGCGGGCACGAAGCGCGAAGTCATAATAGAGTCATAGGGTTGTCCGCCCTAGTTTTGTAATGTAATGTCGGCTGGATAGACCTACCCATGGTCTGCGGACGATGGGACTGTATAAATAGAGTGAGGCTGTAAGTGTATAAGATAACCAAGAGAGAATAGAAGATAAGAAGTGGGAGTGATTGAGTCAAGTGTAGAGTGTGTCTGTGGGTCGTAGAGCAGGAGAAGGCTCTGTAGCTGTGTGTGCAAAGGCCTAGTAGTCCGCAGCTGAGTCCACAGACCCCTACAACTGAGTGCGCAAGGCGAGTCGAGTATGTAACCATGAAAAGAATCAATAAAGAGAATTTTGGTTATAATTATGTGCATTTGTTCTTGGGTTAATGCATGATTGATATAACTTGCAAATATATTGTTTATTTACTGCGCGCACCTGTATGAATGTTTTATGTTGTTAAGTATAACTCAAAGCACTCAAGTAGGAAAAGATAATTAACTAACATTGGAATATAAGCAAGTTCTTAGGTAATAGTGCAAAACGTGGCACAACCACTGGATAGGGTTGCGCAAAGGCAATATATCAGGTCGCGAGGAACGAGAAGGTGCACAAAGCAACCTGTGTGCATGGAGAAACTGCAGACCAGTCGAACTCATTAGACATCTCCAGGGTGCAGAAAATTGGTTCTAACACCCTCCCATACTACTTCGGATGAGACCTCAGTCCGCGCTCTGCGGATTGTTGCCGAAAGGGCCAATAGTACCAGGATTTGTTTGGCTAACTAACTCTGAACCTGGGTTAGGCCCCAACAAGGCAACAACTTTCACTTCTTCATAAAGTCTATGGACAATGGCTTTATAATGCACATGAATTTCAATTTCTTCCATTCTACGCCACAACTTATCCCTAGGGATTGTGTCAAATGCTTTTTTGAAGTCAACAAAGCAGCAAAATACTTCTTCTTTGTCCTCCCAAACCTTTTCAACAATGTGTCTCAATGTGATACCATGATCCACTGTAGAATGTTTCGACCTAAAACCTGCTTGTCCTCTTGCCCTTTTTTTTTTACTTCTGCCTACTTACTAATTCTGTCTTTTACCATGCTGTTGAAAAGCTTTGAAAGCAAAGGATTGATCATAATTGTTCTATAGTTGGATGGATTATTAATGTCTCCACTTTTAAAAAGGGGTATTGCTAGGCTAGTTGTCTAGTCTCTTGGGAATCCTTGCTGAATGATGTTGTTGAATATTTCCATGATGTGCGATGCAAAAGCGTTCATTCCCCATTTTAGATACTCTCCTTGAAGTTCAACCAAGTCTTTTTCCTTTCCTGTTTTCAGCTTCTTAATTCCATTCTCCACCACCTGTAATGTGAAGATATTTGAATTTGTGTTGATCCTAGGGGGGACTCCGCCTCAGATTCTTGCTCATAGAGTTGCCTTGCATATTCAAACCATTGATTGGCTGTAATATTATTTTCAATTTGCTTCTTCCTTGGTTATTTCCTTTTAGAAAAGATTTGGATTATTCTTGCTTAAATACATTAACTCTTGTCTCCTTGTTTGCATGAACTCATCTTTTTCCTTTTTAGTATCTACTTATATAACTTTACTTTCATCTTCTCTTTTCTTGCCCTTTTCAAGGTTCTCCTTGCCATTTTGCATTCGTCATCAAACCAAGCATTTACAGGAAAACAATTTGATTTTGATTTCATATTTTTTGCTCTTTTGCACTTCTCAAGTGTGCTTTGAATTATATTTGTTAACTCATGGCCATTGAAGCTTTTGAAACCAGTTTTCTCCTTCCGAATTAATCTCTATAACATTGCCTTGAAGACAACACAACTTTCTTGTGTTAGAAGAATTTTGCCCCTTGATAGTGATTGTCGAGAGCATTGGGTTTTCCTCCTATGTTGTCTTTTTCTAACCATGATAACCTTATATAAATTGGGTTATGGTCTGATTTTAAGTCCCAAATATGCTCTCCAATACTAACTTCATCTCTATTTTCTATTAAGCTTTGTGAACACATCACATAGTCAACGACACTTGCCCCATCGTATGTGTTGCAAGTGAAGTTCCCAAACTTTTCCATCTATCTAGACCATTGCAAATAATTAAGTTGAAAGCCCCATACAATGTAAGCAACTCCTCTCCAAAATGATTGCTAACGTTGTCATCTTCTGAACACCTCACCCATTGGGGATTCACCTCTTCAGTGAGCCAAATAGTATTGTTATCCTCTTTGCAACAGAGAATGCTAGCTTGATTGTTCGATGTTCTAGCATTAAAATCTCCCACTAAAAGAACTTCTCCCTACTGAGAGTACACGACAATATTATGTTTTAAAGTTGCGTACAGATCCTTGCTGTCAAGCCTCTTATTTTTGTAAGTTTTGAGACTTGAGGGGCAAAATAGCATGCTGCAATTCTTATGTGATTATCATTCTCTGATATTTTCAACCATAAATATTGTTTATTTGCATCTTCTTTAATTAACTGAATGCGACGGCCTTCTTTTTCTTTCACTAAAACTAGTATTCCCCCATATCCTTTGCCATTTTCTGCTACCTTGTTCCAAACTACCAACTTTAAATAACCATCAAACACAAGAGTTTTGCAGCCATCATGCTCATGAGTTTCCGTGAGACAAATTATGTCTCTACCTTCCGCAATAGGCCCTAACCCAGGTCCCCTCTTCCAAGGGTAACCTCTACAATTCCAACAAATTAAACTTAGGTAGACTTGGGTAGGATTTGACTGCTACGTAGTTTGGCACATAAGACTCAAATTTGAGTCTTCACTCCCTTTCGTCCATGCTGCTCTTATTGTTTTTTTCCCTATTATTGAATTCTCTATTTTTTTCTTTATTTCCAGCTTGCTGCCTTGTTTTTCCCGGAGTCCCAAACACTGCAATAACGACTTTACCCTTGTACAACCAAGCCCTTTTCCCTTCATTTCTTGCTGTTCTAATTTTCTCCACTTCATCCCTTCTCTCCTCTTGTTGTTTTTGGGTTAAATCTTCATCGAGAAAGAAGTGTGAGCCTTTCAAGAGCTTATTTTTTCCCAAAAGCTAGTGTTTGTCTTGTACGCTTGCCATGGCGAATTTTATGGGTCGATGTCTCTCTTCACATATCCTCCCAACCCTTCTTGCTTGGCAAATTTGCCCTTTCCAATGTAGTTTCTCTTTCAGAAAATCTCTTTTCAAATTGAGAGTACTTTCATTCTTCCCATAATCTCTTATTCCCCTGATAATGAAGTTTGTTTTCCTGTCATGTCTTTCTTTGTGTTATATTTCCTGTGCTCTATGAGCACTTGCATCTTGTTCTTTCTCTATCTTTATGTAACCATTAGGGTCTTGAGCTCTAGCTTTGATTTTTTTTGGACCATCTTTCCCATCTACTTGATTTTGTTTAGAAATTATCACATCCTCCTTATTAATAATGAAAATAATAATAATTTTTACGTCGTAAGGCGTTCCCTCTGAGATCGACTCCCCCAGCTGCTTTTCTGTCATAATCTTACCCATCAGATCTGTTGTTAGACGATTAAACAATTATCTACCATCCAATTTAAAAATCTTAAAAAAAACCTTTACTGTAACATTAATTAATTAAAATTAATTACCCATCTAGTTACCCTAACCAACTCGTCCGCTGACGGATATGAGCGTTTGCTGCAGAGCGGGGTATTCTTTTGTGAGGAAGGCATTATTTGCTGCAGCTCGGAAACTGTACAGTTTACCAACTCGTCTGCGGACGGATATGAGCGTTTGCTGCAGAGCGGGGCATTCTTTTGTGCAGGAAGGCATTCTTTGCTACAGCGCGAAAACTGTACAGTTTGGGGTTTACCTGATTCTTCTTTTATGTTGTGTTATTCATTTTCCACTATTTATGTATTTACCTCTAATCGAACCTGGTTTGGCCAGATTACTGGGTGCAGAGTAGGAGGCTTCTGCTTCTTAGAGATTGCTCAAGGTAAATTTCAGAAGTCATCTCGATTAATTTTTGTGTTTCATGGTGAATCTGTCCATCTTTTATTTTGAACCGAACCTAATTGGGTTTTTTTTGTTTTTTTTTTCAGATTGACTTCATACTCTTGTCTCCCACGAACCCTCTGCTCACCGAACCTAATTGGGTTTTCTTTGTTTTTTTTGCAGATTGACTTCATACTCTTGTCCCCCACGAACCCTCTGCTCTTGGTTCGTCTTGAAGTTGGTTCCTCCTGAAGTTCCTTCGAGCATCTGTAGCTTCAAGGCCAGCGTTCTTCTTTCTGCAACTCGGTGTCATTGTTTGCTGACTGGTACTTCGGTCGGCTGAGCTGCTTAGTAGAATCAACCCAGGAGAGTGCTTTAATGAGGTTTTAGTGGCCTCTGAATTTACGTTGGGAGTGATTATTCTGATTATGTTGTATATGTTGTATATCTATATGCATGTGTTATGATATGATGCTACTGATCAGATGCAGGCCACTTTTCCAATATGATGAAACTGGTGCCCATGACTGTATGGTATAACTACAGGTTGGAAGTCTGACAGAAATAACTGCGAAAGGGTAAATTGTGATGTTGAGCATTTTATTTTGACTATGTTACATATATTGTTCATCTACTTGATGTGTTCATGCATGCGCAGGACACAGGGAAAAGCGGGAAAAGCCTTGCCAGCTCGCCAATAGATGGGTGTGGGACATAACCAGAATGCGTCGTTTTCAGCCTTACCTACCCTACCTTTCAAAAAAGAAGAGAGGGCTCCATACTATTACTCTTTTTTAAGTGGGGGATCTACTGAAGAGAGGGCTCCATACTATTACTCTTTTTTAAGTGGGGGATCTACTGATGAGCTGGTAGCATAATCAGTGGCCTCTATCAGCTGTTTCGTCCAAAGGGGTAGGCTAGAATATAGCAGGGATTACTTCCCACCTTTTCAGTCTATGTCTATGCCATTCTATCCCTTCAAGTAAGGGGCGAGTCATCAGTTGTTTCCTCCTCATATTTATATTGATATATTTTTCTAAACGTTCAGTGCATACCCGTCAGCGGTAACATGGTATGTTGTGGAATTGATTTGTTATCGTATGTTGTGGAATTGATTTGTTTTGGATCCCGATCAAGCAAAAAACCCCATTCAAAACAACTCAAATCATGTAGTTTATTTATGAATGATGCTGGAAAACACTTCAGCCAGGGCAGCTTATTTCTGGTGACCCACGCCCACCATACCCTGTTGGGAAAGCTCCAGGTTTGAAGCTTTCATTTCTTTCCACTATTCTAATAATTCTGATTCTTGGGAAAACTTCTCCTAGTCTTATGAGGGTGATGATATGGCTCATATTTCTGGTTTTTAGGAACAAAGGGTTCAGGCTTAAGCTCTAAAGGACAAACAACACTTCCAACAAGAGTTGAAATAGCCACCTCATCATTATTTCAGCATAGTTAGCAGTAGGCTGCTCTGACAACAACTTAGTCATAACATGAGTGACAATATAAGCTACAACAACATTCTCAAGTTCTTTCCTAATAGAAACATCCATCTCTTCAATTTGTGAATCACAATCAGTAATAATCAACAATAGGTTGCTCTTCAGTCTAAATACTACCACCAACAAACAAAACTTTCTTGTGCTCAGCAAGGACAGGTGTAGGCAAGGAGGTAGAAGCAGCATCATATACAAAACCTGCTTTATATGTTTGCATCATAGGGGAAATAGGAACAACAATACCCTGCCCATTTTTCCCAAGTCCTCCTCCTGTATATCCCATTTTTCTCAGCAGCCAATTCCGATAGTGTGGTTATCAAAACTAGGAAAAGCATCATCAGTACCCAATAAAGCATGAGGTGAAACTAAAACATCGACATTAGTAGTCTTACAATCAATAGCCGCTCAATACTCTGAGGAATTAAAGCAATGGCGGGTAGGAGAGGATTACACTGGCCGGTGTTGATTCATTATTTGAGACAAGACTTGTGAAATTGTGCATAGACAATTGACTTGTTTGTCCTGATTTTGGTGATAAATTTTGTAGGGTACCGGTGCCTTGTGAAAACATGCCTGAAAAGCAACCCAGGAAGCAAACATAAGCTTCTCCCACTGATCAAATTCATCAAGCTGACATAACATAAGTAAAAATAGGTCTTGCAAAATTTCAATCCTTATAGCAAAATTTACCAAAAGATTTCGGTAGGATTGCAAAATCCTATTTCAAGCTATCACACTATCTTGCTCGGCCATGGGTTTTTATGGTTGTTAGGAAAAAGTAATTTTATTCGATTGAACGTATGGCATGAAATTAACAACCCCAAGCTCTTGGATTCAGTCTAGTGAAGGGCAATTAAACTCATCCTATGGAGGATTATCATGTTGCAGAATTTGGAAAAATTAGATATCTTTGAGTTGGGGTTGTATGCCATCTTTGATGATCACTTAGGTGACAATGTGGCCTCATACTTGCAGCTATTATATTTTGGCAGATTTTGAGTGTCTTTCTGAGTAATGTTCAGGCTCCATATCTTGCCGGGCCATGGGTTTTTATGGTTGCTAGACAAAAGTAATTCTATTACAAAAACCCAAAAGATCAAAGAGATGGTCCCACTCCAGACAGTCCCTTGTACGGTCAGGTCTTGGGATGACCTTATTTGGTGTGGCACAGGATCAAGGCCAGCCTTATTTAATTATGCAGTGCTTGAGAATTGGAGAGATTGGAAACAATAAATTATAATTAATCTTTTAGACTTATATATACAACCCACATAACTAGGACTAATTACTCCTTTGTATCTCTATGCTTATTTTTTAAATGTTCAACTGTAGCTTGAGAGCAGGGACTTGTAGGAGATCAACAGTTTCATGTTCTATGGATTGTTGTTGCATATTCCTTTATTTTTGGTTTAAACTATGGACTATGTTTGTGTTTGTATGATGTGATATGTGTGGATTCTACTTTTAGTACCGGAAAAGGAAAAAGCCAACATAGTTCCAACAAAATTGTTCATAGATTCAGTTTATTGAAGGGAAAGTCAACTCATCCTATGGAGGATTATCATGTTGCAGAATTCTGGAAAATTAGAGACCTTGAGTTGGGGTTGTATGCCATCTTTGATAGTCACTTAGGTGACAATGTGGCCTCATACCAGCAGAAGAACTTGTTTCAAAATATCTTATGTGAGGTGATTTCTGTAGACTATGGAATACAAAATTGTTGTATTTTGACAACTTTTTAGTGTCTTTCTGAGTAATGTTCAGGTTCCGTCTCTTGCTAGGCCATGGGTTTTGATGGTTGCTAGAAAAAAGTAATTTTATTCTATTGAACATATGTAATGAAATTAAAAACCCCAAGTTCATGGATTTAGTCTAGTGAAGGGCAAGTCAACTCATCCTATGGAGGATTATCATGTTGCAGAATTCCGAAAATTTAGAGACCTTGAGTTTGGGTTGTATCCCACCTTTGATGGTAAGTCACTTAGGTGACAATGTGGCCTCATACCTGTAGAAGAACTTGTTTCAAAATATCTTAGGTGAGGTGATTTCGTAGACTATGGAATACAAGACTTGTATTTCAGAAACTTTTTAGTGTCTTTCTGGGCAATGTTCAGGCTCCATATCTTGCTGGGCCATGGGTATTGATGGTTGCTAGACAAAAGTAATTTTATTCAATTGAACCCATGGCATGAAATTAATAACCCCAAGCTAGTACGTGGAATTCTGTCATATACATGTTTGCTTCGACGGATTTTGAATATATGTATACATTGTTTCTCTTTCTTTTTTATTTCAGGATGAATTTTGGTCTGATCCTTTTAAGGCATGGTTAAAGCTTATGAGAAGACAGACAAGGCCATTCTTGAGCAGAATCCAAAGCTCGGTCTAGGTGGTTCAAATTCTGTCACATCCATCTTGATTGATGGGAAAAATCTAATTGTTGCAAACGTTGGTGACTCTAGAGTAGTTTTGTGCCAAAAGGGGAGGGCGATCCAGCTCTTAGTTGATCATGAGCCAAGCACCAGCACTGAATGTGGAAGTATAGAGAATAGGGGTGGTTTCGTCTCAAACGTGCCAAGTTTGTTTCCATTATGAAGAAAAGACAATCAAACATTTACTTAAGGGTTCATATGGAAATTTCATAAAGTAGGATAGAGTAATTGGATTCTGGTTTGACATGGGGTTGTTGTATTGGTTAGTCTCTGGCAGTTGCCTGTAATAATCAGTTTTGAGTTACATGGATCCTGTTCAATATCACATACAATATACAACAGGATAGAATTAATCAGTTTCACCAAACATCGCTGATTGAGAAGTAATTCAAAAAAATAAAAATTCTTGTCATTTTCTTGCTTTTTTTGGTTTTTTTGTTATTATTGTTGAACATATTTTTTTTCTTCTTCTTCAGATTTTTACCATTGTGGAGTTACATGAATTTTGCAACTTTTCCACTGATGGACGTGCCATGGAACAAGGGAAATCCGATCATTGAAAAGAATGCATAAATTAGTCTTTGCATGTTTCATCTTGTCATAATTTTTTCCTGCGGTTAGGCATTAGAGTGTATCCATTATATCCTATTTGCCATTTGTGAAAGAGGATATAAAATCATATCCTTTTGTAATTACATTGTATGCCAACATATTATCTTTGCAAGAGATGTACCCAGAGTAGATGGGGAACTTGTAGTTTCTCGGCTATTTGGAGACAAGCATCTAAAATTGCATCTAAGGTCAGATTCTGATGTGAAACATGTGGATTTTAATTCTGGAACATAATTTTTAATTTTGGCCACTGATGGTTTATGGAAGGTTGCTTTTCTTGATCTATAACATTTAACATGATTAGCTTGAGTGCTCTGTCACTTATGTTCTTGTTTGTTTTCTTGTTGGGATTTTGTGCCATGGATCTGATAAGTAATTTTTAGTTTGTATCTTAAGTAGGTTATGGAGAATCAAGAGGCTGTTAATTTTGTTAAGAAAACCAAGGATCCAGAGGTAGTGGCAAAGCAACTGACAGATGAATCACTAAACCATTTTAGCAAAGATGATATATCTTGCATTGTTGTTTCTTTCAGATGAGTGTTCTTTCAACTAGCCAAGGATACCAACATTCTTCTGATTTCACTTTAGATCCAGGCAGTGAATTTGCCTTCTTTGTATTGCAAATGTCTTCTTATAAATATAAATATAAGCCCAAGCAATTACAACCGTAGTCAATTGGGAGATGGAAAGGCTAGATGGTGTTGAAGATGACCAGATTTTTAATGTTGAGAGTTGTATAGATTTGTTTGTGGTGTAACATTCTCGATGCTTTGGGTAACATGCCTTGTGGGTCCTCTTTGGCTCGTGGTTGCTATTTATATACGATCTATGTAACTGAGAGCATAGAGATACAAAGGAGTAATTAGTCAACAATTTCATGTTCTCTGGATTGTTGTTTCATATTCCTTTATTTTTGGTTTAAACTATGGACTATGTTTGTGTGTGTATGATGTGATATGTGTGGATTCTACTTTTAGTACCGGAAAAGGAAAAAGCCAACTTAGTTCCAACAAAATTGTTCATAGATTCAGTCTATTGAAGGGAAAGTCAACTCATCCTATGGAGGATTATCATGTTGCAGAATTCTGGAAAATTAGAGACCTTGAGTTGGGGTTGTATGCCATCTTTGATAGTCACTTAGGTGACAATGTGGCCTCATACCAGCAGAAGAACTTGTTTCAAAATATCTTATGTGAGGTGATTTCTGTAGACTATGGAATACAAAACTGTTGTATTTCGACAACTTTTTAGTGTCTTTCTGAGTAATGTTTAGGTTCCATCTCTTGCTAGGCCATGGGTTTTGATGGTTGCTAGAAAAAAGTAATTTTATTCTATTGAACATATGGAATGAAATTAAAAACCCCAAGTTCATGGATTCAGTCTAGTGAAGGGCAAGTCAACTCATCCTATGGAGGATTATCATGTTGCAGAATTCCGAAAATTTAGAGACCTTGAGTTTGGGTTGTATGCCACCTTTGATGGTCAGTCACTTAGGTGACAATGTGGCCTCATACCTGTAGAAGAACTTGTTTCAAAATATCTTAGGTGAGGTGATTTCGTAGACTATGGAATACAAGACTTGTATTTCGGAAACTTTTTAGTGTCTTTCTGGGCAATGTTCAGGCTCCATATCTTGCTGGGCCATGGGTATTGATGGTTGCTAGACAAAAGTAATTTTATTCAATTGAACCCATGGCATGAAATTAATAACCCCAAGCTAGTACGTGGAATTCTGTCATATACATGTTTGCTTCGACAGATTTTGAATATATGTATACATTGTTTCTCTTTCTTTTTTATTTCAGGATGAATTTTGGTCTGATCCTTTTAAGGCATGGTTAAAGCTTATGAGAAGACAGACAAGGCCATTCTTGAGCAGACTCCAAAGCTCGGTCTAGGTGGTTCAAATTCTGTCACATCCATCTTGATTGATGGGAAAAATCTAATTGTTGCAAACGTTGGTGACTCTAGAGTAGTTTTGTGCCAAAAGGGGAGGGCGATCCAGCTCTTAGTTGATCATCAGCCAAGCACCACCATTGAATGTGGAAGTATAGAGAATAGGGGTGGTTTCGTCTCAAACGTGCCAAGTTTGTTTCCATTATGAGGAAAAGACAATCAAACATTTACTTAAGGGTTCATATGGAAATTTCATAAAGTAGGATAGAGTAATTGGATTCTGGTTTGACATGGGGTTGTTGTATTGGTTAGTCTCTGGAAGTTGCCTGTAATAATCAGTTTTGAGTTACATGGATCCTGTTCAATATCACCTACAATATACAATAGGATAGAATTAATCAGTTTCACCAAACATCGCTGATTACCGTAGTCAATTGGGAGATGGAAAGGCTAGAGGGTGTTGAAGATGACCAGATTTTTAATGTTGAGAGTTGTATAGATTTGTTTGTGGTGTAACATTCTCGATGCTTTGGGTAACATGCCTTGTGGGTCCTCTTTGGCTCGTGGTTGCTATTTATATACGATCTATGTAACTGAGAGTTATCTTATTATAATGCCATATTGCTATGATGGACTTTTGTTTAACATTACACTCTGCCTGTCCCATCTAGGTGACAAAGTTCCTCACGCATAGGAAATTCTACAAGTTCAAACTTGGTCATTATGAACCTTGATATTGTTGATATGTTTTTTCCAAACATATCTAGACTCTATGTAGCACAATATATTTTTTAAACCATATCATTTTCAAGGAGTAGATACTATAGACTTTTATTGTGTGATATAGAAGTGGCTAAAATTATTGACTTTTTAATGTTTGTTTGGGTATTTTCCACCGTTATTTGGATTTCCTATTTTATTTTCTATAAAATTAAAATGCCATGTTGTGTTTTCAAGGAGCAAGATATGTTAGTTTTATGTGTTATTCGAAGATTGTAGGAGGATAATAGGGACGGGGTTCTAGCATAGTTGGGGGTTCACTTCTCTCCCATTTTTTGGTTGCAGAATATAGAAATCTAAAGATATATGGAAATTCATTTTGGTCCATCTAGAACATTAGGAAAGACATGAGAATCAAATTAAATTTTGGATACTTAGATTGTTTCCATGTGTTAATACTTTTATTAAAAACATAGAGTATAACATATACAACATTGCTAGAGGTTGGCCATTGTTACTTATTGATGCATCACGATCACTGAGCATAATCATCTGACGTTTTGCAGCGTTTAAGCATGCTTTTTGACTTATTTCCAGGAATTTTTTATTACAAATCTGTCCCATCACTTCCAGGAATTTTTTATTACAAATCTGTCCCATCACTAACTCCGACCTCTGGAGTTTTGGTGTTTTGAATTGATTTACAATAGTCCTACCCGTGTTTGTCCGTTCCATAACTCACTCGGCCTGGTAGGCCCACATGTTATGTATGCCAAAAAAATATATTTGGCATTAATGTTGTGAGATCAATGGCTCATCTGATGTCGATTATATTAATTAAAAGAGTAGTCCAATGAGGTAGAAATTTCAGTGGTTTCTTTCGGGTGGTTTGAAAGCACATGAGGACATGTTCTTGGTGTCAGGATATATCAGTTGTCACCACTATCCACAGTTTTTACAAATCCTTATACTATTTTTTATATAAATATCCCCACATTGACTGCAGAGAACTACTCATTGAAGTTCTTTTCAAGCTTTTGTCTGGATTATTCAAAGTGTCAAAACTAACTTCACAAGTTGGAGGAACCAAAAACACCTTTCTGTAGCTGATTGATTTTTACTACAAAGGAAATCTGAGTTTGATGAGATGTTGTCTGTAATCCTGTCTATGTAACTAATTAGAATGCATGGAATGAATGATGTTCATATGGTTGCTTATGTGATTATCAATGAAATGTGGTCTCGATAGTTGGATACTATGGTTGGGACATATGATAATAAATGACTGTTGATGCTCTTGCGCAAGTGTGAAGTGTGTAAGATTGTCCAGACTTGCAGGAATCACCACTGCCCCACCTAAACTGTCCACGTCATCATTAATGTGGCAAATGGTATTATTATGTATTAGTTGAAGAAGAAAAACAAACAACAGATTCCATGTATTTTAACCAATTAATGATGCAAACTATAAGAGCTAACCAAAACTACAGATAGCGTAAAGAACAACCAGCTATAGGTGGTTCATTGATTATGAATTTGATAGCATCCAATTCATGAGAGAATGTCTTCAATTTTTCTAACATAATATGTTTACTGTAAGAATACTCTTCCAACTGGATTTCAGGTTACGGTTTACATTCCCATCATTTGCCTTCTCCGAACACCCAGAAAGGGTATCCATGCCTTTTGCAAGACCCATATTTGTAACTGCAATAACAGTGGACTCCTTCACTGTATTGGGATGAGATGAAAAACCCAACTTAGCATTTGTCTCCTGGACAGCCCCATATTGAAGTGTATTGTTCCCTGCATTGTCATCTTCTAATGCATTAACTACTAATGTTAAGCTTAACCTATACCTTATTTTTCCAAAAAAACTTTTTGATCAACGCTAGGAATGTCAGAGCCTCTGCTTCAGTGACTGTAATATCACTTTATAAATCATGTCCATTTTCCCTTCCTAATTTTAAGACAATCCCATCTATATCTAAATACGGAATGGGTATATTAGCATTCTTTGGAACAGTAGCACTCAAATTCAGGGGCATAATGCACACTTGTTTTAATTGCATGCAGGTCCCTAACCCATCCATTTGCATCACAGTAGTGAGCCTAAAGGATACCCAAAACTTCTTAAACTAAAGCAAAACCGCCATTCCTATCAATTGACAACAACATAATCTCCAAATTCAGCAAAGTGGCATGAAACTTCCCACTAGATGAGAGTCTTGAATGAAACACAATGCCCAAAAGAATAGGTAAAACTCATGTGGGGACCTAGCTTCCCTATTGCAGGTTGGTAACCAAATGTCAAATTGTTCTTGAGAATTAGCCTGAGATAGCCATTCTCATTATACATTCTTTAATTAATAGGCTTTGCTGAAACCATTCTTGTACCTACTCAGAAATTTTGAGCTTCATTAGCACAATAACTTCAACAGGATTTGAATGCTGAAAACCAACATCTGATAATATTACACAATTCAAGGGTTCCCTGAGCTCTATTGTTGTTGGTTTTCAAGCATTTAGTGTCAAGGGTTAATTTTTGTTTCTGTGCCGTGTGTTATCGTTGTCTTTCTTGCATTGTATTTTTGGTTTGACACACAATAGCATTGAGATATTAAAGCACGTATCAATTTTCTTGAATTCATAGTTTACTTAGTTCTTCATATCTTGTGATCCTTCATTTTTGCAAATCAGTAAATATTTTGGGAAATCTCGATAGTAATGCATTGGTATTAATTCTCTTCATTTGCAAATTTGATGCCATAGGTCATAAGGGCATGCTATTGTTTTACCCTCAACTTACTCCTTGAGATATTAAAGCACGTATCAATTTTCTTGAATTCATAGTTTACTTAGTTCTTCATATCTTGTGATCCTTCATTTTTGCAAATCAGTAAATATTTTGGGAAATCTCGATAGTAATGCATTGGTATTAATTCTCTTCATTTGCAAATTTGATGCCATAGGTCATAAGGGCATGCTATTGTTTTACCCTCAACTTACTCCTTGTAAAGTTGCATTTCATCCTTCAGAAAGTCTTCTTCTCTCTTCCTTTACAAATCTGATGCCATAGGTCATAAGGGCATGCTATTGTTTTACCCTCAACTTACTCCTTGTAAAGTTGCATTTCATCCTTCAGAAAGTCTTCAATTAAAATTGTTCAAGGTTGTTACAAAAGTCTACAGGAGCACACATTGTCGCTCTTATTTGTTTAACTGGAAAGAGTATTTGTATTATATAATTCGGTGTCTGGCTCGCCGCAAGTACATCAGGAAATTTCATAGATGTCTCTTCAAAATTTTCAGTGTCCTTCTCTTGATAAAAGAGATTTCGTACCTTACCTGAAGAGTCCTGTTACCCTAAACAATTTGCTGTAGAGCGGGGCATTCTTTTGTGCAGGAAGGCATTCTTTGCTGCAGCCCGGAAACTATACAGTTTGGGGTTTACCTGGTTCTTCTTTTTTGTTGTGCTATTCATTTTCCACTATTTATGTATTGACCTCTAATCAAACTTGATGTGGCCAGATTACTGGGTGCAAAGTAGGAGGCTTCTGCTTCTTAGAGATTGTGCAAGGTAAATTTTCAGAAGTCATCTTGATTAATTTATGTGTTTCATGGGGAATCTGTCCATCTTTTATATTGAACCGAACCTAATTGGGGGTTTTTTGTTTTTGTTTTTTTGTTTTTTCAGATTGACTTCATACTCTTGTCCCCCATGAACCCTCTGCTCTTGGTTCGTCTTGAAGTTGGTTCCTCCAGAAGTTCCTTTGGGCATCTGTAGCTTCAAGGCCAGGGTTCTTCTTTCTGCAACTCGGTGTCATTGTTTGCTGGCTGGTACTTCGGGTCGGCTGAGCTGTTTAGTAGAATCAACCGAGGAGAGTGCTTTAATGAGGTTTTAGTGGCCTTTGAATTTACGTTGGGGGTGATTATATTCTGATTATGTTGTATATCTATATGCATGTGTTATGATATGATGCTACTGATCAGATGCAGGCCACTTTTCCAATATGATGAAACAGGTGTGCATGACTGTATGGGATAACTCCAGGTTGGAAGTCTGACAGAAATAACTGCGAAAGGGTAAATTGTGATGTTGAGCATTTTATTTTGACTATGTTACATATATTGTTCATCTACTTGATGTGTTCATGCATGCGCAGGACACAGGGAAAAGTGGGAAAAGCCTTGCCAGCTCGCCAATAGATGGGTGTGGGACATAACCAAAATGCATCGTTTTCAACCTTACCTACCCTACCTTTCAAAAAAGAAGAGAGGGCTCCATACTATTACTCTTTTAAGTGGGGGATCTACTGATGAGCTGGTAGCATAATCAGTGGCCTCTATTAGTTGTTTCGTCCAAAGGGGTAGGCTAGAATATAGCAGGGATTACTCCCCGCCTTTTCAGTCTATGTCTATGCCATTCTATCTGTTCAAGTAAGGGGCGAGTCATCAGTTGTTTGCTCATATTTATATTGATATATTTTTCTAGACGTTCAGTGCATACCCGCCAGCGGTAACATGGTATGTTGTGGAATTGATTTGTTTTGGATCCCGATAAAGCAAAAAACCCCATTCAAAACAACTCAAATCAAACTCAAATCATGTAATTTCTTTATGAATGATGCTGGAAAACACTTCAACCAGGGCAGCTTATTTCTGGTGACCCACGCCCACCATACCTTGTTGGGAAAGCTCCAAGTTTGAAGCTTTCATTTCCTTCCACTAATCTAATAATTCTGATTCCTGGGAAAACTTCTCCTAGTCTTATGAGGGTGATGATATGGCTCATACTTCTGTTTTTTAGGAATAGAGGGTTCCGACTCAAGCTCTAAATGACAAACGACACTTCCAACAAGAGTTGAAATAGCCACCTCATCAATTATTTCAGCATAGTTAGCAGTAGGCTGCTCTGACAACAACTTAGTCATAACACGAGTGACAATATAAGCTACAACAACATTCTCAAGTTCTTGCCTATTAGGAACAACCATCTCATCAATTTGTGAATCACAATCAGTAATAATCAACAATAGGTTGCTCTTCAGTCTAAATACCACCACCAACAAACAAAACTTTCTTGTGCTCAGCAAGGCCAGGTGTAGGCAAGGAGGTGGAAGCAACATCATATCCAAAACCTGCTTTATATGTTTGCATCGTAGGGGAAATAGGAACAACAATACCCTGTCCATTTTTCCCAACTCCTCCTCCTGTATATCCCATTTTTCTCAACAGTCAGGACCCAATTCCGATTGTGTGGTTATCAAAGCTAGGCAAAGCATCATCAGTACCCAATAATGCATGAGGTGAAACTAAAACATCGACATTAGTAGTCTTACAATCAATAGCCGCTCAATACTCTGAGGAATTAAAGCAATGGCGGGTAGGAGAGGCTTACACTGGCCGGTGCTGATTCATTATTTGAGACAGGACTCGTGAAATTGTGCATAGACAATTGACTTGCTTGTCCTGATCTTGGTGATAAATTTTGTAGGGTACCGGTGCCTTGTGAAAACATGCTTGAGAAGCAACCCGGGAAGCAAACATAAGCTTCTCCCACTGATCAAATTCATCAAGCTGACGTGACAGAAGTAAAAATAGGTCTTGCAAAATTTCAATCCTTATAGCAAAATTTACCTAAAGATTTCGGTAGGATTGCAAAATCCTATTTCAAGCTATCACACTGTTGACTAGAGAATAAGCTTTGGTGAATATGCCTAACAGAGAGTGAAATCAGAAACTTTCCGTGGAAACTACAGCAATTATTCCAAAGGCACAGTAAGATGATGGGTGCATAATAAGCATGGAGTTATGCTTGGTCCCTGACGTTTGCCAGCAGAAAACCTTAAAATCAATTTTCCAGAGTGGAAAAAGGAAAATGGAGAATCGCATTTTACATTTAGAATAAGACGATGAAACAAAACCAACATGCAGAACTCTATGATCGTTGTAATGACATCAATCTAATGGATACACTTCCTGTGGGCTAGAGTTTCTTTTCCTTTAGGTTAAGAACAATATAGAGTCGTGATCCTCTAAGCAATAAAGGTATTTATCTTTAACTAAAAAGGAGACAATTGTGAAGCAAAAGAATAGTGACTACCTTGAGTTATCCTAATAACACCGAAGGAAAGAGTAACTACAGGGCCCAAAAGCTTGTTTTTTCTGAAGAAGGCTTATCAAAGTTGCGGTTTCTCGCTGATTTGATTCTTTCTAGCCTTGCTTTTCTTCGTAAAGATGTAGCAGAAATACACTATTCATATACCTTTCCCTAGAAGCATCCCTGGCTCTTCTTGGAGGCCTTGGAGGTTTTTTCCAACTGGATTTCAGGTCACTGTTTACATTCCCATCATTTTCCTTCTCCGAACATCCTGAAAGGGTATCCATGCCTTTTACAAGACCCATCTCTTCCTTTGCAAATTTGATGCCATAGGTCATAAGGGCATGCTATTGTTTTACCCTCAACTTACTCCTTGTAAAGTTGCATTTCATCCTTCAGAATGTCTTCTTCAATTAAAATTGTTCAACGTTGTTACAAAAGTCTACAGGAGCACACATTGTCGCTCTTATTTTTTTAACTAGAAAGAGTTTGTATTATATAATTCGGTGTCTAGCTCGCCGCAAGTACATTAGGAAATTTCATAGATGTCTCTTCAAAATTTTCAGTGTCCTCCTGATAAAAGAGATTTCGTACCTTACCTGAAGAGTGTGATTATGGCTTACAAAAACAACAGAATTGCCCCAACAATTTATTATATTTTGTTTGCTAATTTTTATATTTAATGATCTTTTCTATATCTCGCTATTCTTTTTGAATTTATACCTTACGGCATTTTCTTTGCAACATTTGGTGCGAATGCTAGTTTCTATTAAATTCAATTCTAGTTCAATTTCGACATCAAGTTGGATTTGATTCGGTTCAGGTGGTCTGATTTGATTTGGTTTGGCTATGATGTTCGACTTTGAGGTTTTCTGAACCTCAACGAACTTTAATTTTTTTTTATAGGTTCACTGAATTTCGAACTTTAAGGTCCAGGTTCGACGAACCCTGTGACTTAGGTTTGAGTTTATCATGGTTGTCCTATTACAACTAATTGTAAATGGGAAGAATTAACTAGTAGGAAAACTGCTTTATCAAGTGATATTTGTGTGAGGAATCCAAGATAAAAGACTTCATGTCTTTTAAGTAACTTCCTTTACAAATAATTTCTTGTTTTGTAAGGGAACTAATAAATCTCTACATTATTTAGGATTGTTGATGTGTTGTTTTGGGGATTGTCATGTAGAGCCCGTACAGGATGCAGTGAGGATCAAACTTGGGCTAGTTGTGATAAGTTCTTGGGTTATTATCCATACAAAAATGGTAGCAATTGCAGATTTACTTCATTGCTATATTGCCTTTCCGTGGACATTTAATTAATTTTTTAATATAATTACTTGATTGTTTCTATTTGTTAGATTTACATGTTGAGAGGTATAGACTCTAGAGAGTACTAAGATGGATTTGAAAATATTTCACAAATGACTAGGTTTGAGGGAACACATATTTTGGGGATTTTTTTTAAACATTAAAAGTTCATTTAATCATTAGGCAACACAAAGAAATAGTAAGATATAGATGCAACAATAGTGTTAACATATAGAATATCAAACCAGGTATCACTGGCCACTACATCCACAGAATATTTGTACCAGGTAGATCTACCTGAAGGGATAACTTCTTGCTGGCTCAACCATAGAGCCTGAGCTCAAAAGTGTAAAGAGAATTGAACTTGTGACCTCTCAAGAGCAAAGGTGCTTTAGTGATGGGGACTTGACCAATTGAGCTAACCCTCAATGGCTTCTTTCTTGTCTCATCTCTTACACGACACTTTTGTCTTCTTTTTTTCCCAATTTTGGGTGCTTTATATAGGGAAACTTTTGGGAAACTTATTTGTCCTTTTTTCCTTTTTTTATAGCAAAATCTTGCACTTTCGAGATAAAGTCTTAAAGCTCAAGTGTGGACCCTATGCAATTAAGAGGGGCCAATTATCACAGCGCCAACCCTCTTCTCACTTATAGCCAGCGATCCTCTACTTAAGATAGGTTTGCTAGGATTTAGGGCTTACAAGTTCCAAGGTGATTGTGAAGAGTAAACCCATCAAAACTTTATAAGGGATTTTGAAAAAAAAAATAAAGTGATGGAAGTCAAAGCTTTAAGATGCTTGATGAAGATATGGGATGGAGTAAACCCATCAAAACTTTATAAAGGAATTTGAAAAAAAAGAAAGAAAAGTGATGGAAGTCAAAGCTTTAAGATGCTTGATGAAGATATGGGATGGAGTAAACCCATCAAAACTTTATAAAGGATTTTTTATCACAACACTAACCCTCTTCTCACTTATAGCCAGCTGTCCTCTACCTAAGATAGGTTTGCTAGGATTTAGGGCTTACGAGTTCCAAGGTGATTGTGAAGAGTAAACCCATCAAAACTTTATAAGGGATTTTGAAAAAAAATAAAGTGATGGAAGTCAAAGCTTTAAGGTGCTTGATGAAGATATGGGATGGAGTAAACCATCAAAATTTTATAAAGGATTTTGAAAAAAAGAAAGAAAAGTGATGGAAGTCAAAGCTTTAAGATGCTTGATGAAGATATGGGATGGAGTAAACCCATCAAAACTTTATAAAGGATTTTGAAAAAAAATGAAAAGTGATGGAATTCAAAGCTTTAAGATGCTTGATGAAGATATGGGATGGATCTAGTTTCAAGGACTAAAGGGAGACATTGCTTATGTCCCTTCAAGTTTTGATCTAAGAGTCTTACAATCTTAAAGGATAAATTGTGGAGGAAGCTTTTACATAGATCACCTTAAAAGAACTTGATGAAAATCTTGTCAAAAGAAGATCCTGAGATAAAAATATCAACAATTACTTTGGTGAAAACTTAATAACAATATCCATCAACATAAACAAGACAATGACATAGACTTAATCTACCATATATACATTGAAGTTCACCAATAATCATCCAAGAAAAGAGAACTATCCATATCAATAAAGACTCCTCAAGATGTTGCTCTACTTATCTGTCCATAGCCAAAATTAAAGAATAAGAGAAAACTTCTGAAATTTCTGAATGTGAAGCAATCTCCTCCAATCCAACCATGACAAAATGAGAGGAAGTGTCTTTCTATTTATAGGGAGAGGTTTAACTTCCTTGTGCGTTAAATGGTTATTTTTCTAAGTGAAATCCCCTAATCTAACCCACGGAGGGGGTAAAAGCTCTCTTCTTTAATTAAATAATCCAAAGAAATACAATGTGGGGACTCTTCAAGCTAGATGTCTCGGCTCTTGCCAAGTCACAAGTTCTTGCTAGTATAGGCTTGCGGCCACTTGATACTAGCTTCAACTAATCTGTCAAAAAAAGCAGGAAAGCAATTAGATCTAAAAGTTTGGATGATGGTGCCTTGCTATATGTCACTCAAAATGCTGGTTTCAAGAAGTTGAAATCTGCCCAGGGCAAAGATAGGTCTGAAATATATCCGCTAGAAATCATCTTCAAAATTGCTTGGAGATAAAAGGATTGGTCTTGACCATCTTTAATTTCGTTGTACATCACATCAATCCCTTCAAGATATAGAACACCTTCAGGCTTCACACAAGACTGCCTCTATATTGGACACACCCCTTAAGGCAGACTTCTACTGACCAATTTCACTAAAGTTCTTCCATGTTGGTGAGCCATGTCAAAGTTATCAAATCTAAATTAATTTTTGATATGAATACTAACTGTCTATCACTGTCGTAGATGTGCCCTCAAAATGTAGAATGCCAATCCACCCCAACTTTCTCTAAAGCATTAACAAATCAATTCGGATGGAAAATCCATTGAAACTTGAAAGTATGGAAAGTTCCCTTTTGATGAACAAAACTTTTAATATGTTACAACAATTAACTCCAACAGTTCCACAGGCAAGATCATCCACAACCTCTTAGTATAAAACCTCATATATTCTACAAGATATTGTAATTTGATGGAGGTTGCCATTTAATGGAGGAAGAGAGTCAATCATATTGGCATTATTGGCCTTACTGAATCCACCACTTAACTCAAAAGGACCTAACTTGAGGGCTTCAATAAACCCTCCACGTCTCTGCCCACACCCCCCTTCCCCTCGCCCCCCTTCAACATTGTTATATGCCCCATAATGCATTTTTTATTCTCTCTCACTATATGTGCTTGTTCATGATGGGGTATTTTGTCATGACAACATATATATTTCATCATTTTGGTGATGTGAATGTGTAGTGACCCCATCCTTAGATTAAGACAAATGGTGGGTAACATCTAGCAACTACTTGGGGAGAGGTGCTCCTTATGGAAGTGCTTGATAACCCCATAATTGCCGATTAGATTTACTGTTCCCCTTTGCTTTATTATCATTACAAACAGGGATACATCAAAGTATAAATAGTAGTGTGGAAAAAATCCCGAAAAAGTTGCGAGTTAATCCTAAAAATCCGCTTTTTTGGCCAAAACGATTAAATCGCACGATTTTTTGGCGACTTTTTGGCAAATGGAAAAAATCGCGATTTTTTCGTATTACTCCCGATTTAATCGGGAGTCAACCCAAAAAGTCAGCCTCCCTTCCCAAGTCGTGGATAAAAATCCCACAAACGTAATTTCTCATTATTTTCACTGTGTATTTTCCCATTCGATGCTGTGGAAATACAAGGGTTTTACATTCTGTTAAGAGGAGAATATTAGCGTTAAGTTGTAACAACCAACAACCACCTAGAGCCAGCTGCCATATACATTGATCAACCGTTCAATGATTCAACAATCCCCTGTAGATTTCTCGATTCTTTTTATTGCTGGAGCCCGCTCTATTAAGGTATGTTTCTAATAACTATAATGTGAGATATCTGTTATACTTATTATTTAGTGCTGCTAACTAAATTTAAGAGATAGACAAGTTGATTGTAATATGTATATGGCTATGCGGCTATGCCACCGGAAACAACTCCATCTTCTGATTAGGCAGCCTGCTATGAGATTATGGCAAAACCCTTCAAAGCTGGTGCATCTGATTATAAATCTATGACAGTGGCCTCCTTCATATAAGATCACTGCCCTCCTTTATTCATTTGAAACTAGGATCACCATGCGTCTATCGAGCTTGGTTTCTAGGGAATACTGTGCATGGAACATAGGAATAATTTTCCCCTCTTAGCAAACAATTCTGCTGTCATCAGAATAGTGATTTTGGCTCTCTTTGGCATAAGTTTCAGCCTCTATGCTCTCTGAAGAGCACACAGGTGACATAAAAACCTCGGGTACAATGAGTGCTCATCATATGACAACATAGTGACCTGAACTAAGACACTGACTATAGATACTCATGCATAGAAATACTTGAACATTTGTTTTCCTAAGACCTAAAGACTATAAACTCAACGGTGATCTGATGATGCCTCTGTAGCAGCTTTGTTGTAGGAAAAAGAAAAATGTAACAATGACTAAATAGTTGGACTTGTGATTTGTGACAATTGACTATTAGATATAAGACATTAACATAACTTATGTGACTTTTCTTTGAAAATTTGGAAGTGTCCTTTGTATATTTTTTTAGGTAACTATTGTGGTGATGTTGTTGTGATGAACGTTGATGACAAGACTCTTGTTATGAGCCTTTATTGTATGACATTCATCCTTGAAAATCACCTATAGGACTGTTCTATTGTTACAACAAAACAATGACATGACCTTAACTTGAAACAGTGACATAATCATAAAACAATGACCTTATAATGATTTTATATTGACTTGATAACGACAATGTTCATGTGATGATAGTTGCAGTCCTTAGTGTAATAACTGCTTAGACTTCAATGTCTACATTGTGCACACTTTCTTTCTCAACTTCATACTACTCGTCATTTTCAATTGTAAGTTCATCCTTATGAATGCCCAATTCTACTTGAATATTCAATAAACTTCAAAATAGCTACTATGTATTGTAATTTGTTTATGAGTGCAATACAAATTATATTTTGTTGAGTTGAAGGTTGAAGAAATTTAATTTGTTTCAATTTTTTTTTGTGCCTAGGTTTAAAATCAAGTTCAAAGTTTAAAACAAAACGCCAAGGATTTTGGACGCTATGTGGGAATTTAGTGAACTTGATACTACACACAAAACTGGGGGGATCAATAGAATGTATTTGACTTGCAAGTTGTGTGGCAAGCATATGTCAGGAGGTATCAACAGATTAAAATTCCATTTGGGGCAAATTCTGGGGAAAAATGTTGACCTTTGCCCAATTACAACTCCAGAGAATTAAAAATCCTCTATACGAGTGCTTGAACTAGGAACCAAAAACTACTCTTCTTTATCATCATCTTCAAACAATTGTTTCTAGCACTCCTTTGGGATGGAATGCACATCATCAAATTTTGGCAAAAAAAAAACACGACTTTTCTTTCAGATCCAGAGTGCCATCACCCCATTCCTCTTCTACTAAGTCAAGATCCTAATTTTTCTTGGACAAGGGGGTTAGATGGACCTTATATTATATCATGATGAGTGTTGTATTTAGAAAACATGAATCCCTTATTAGAGAACTAGGAAAGGTTCTCATCATCTTTTCCATGTTTCTTAAACCAACCTATGAAATTTCCTATTTCCTGTTTCTTGATGCGAATATTTTCATTTCTAACCTCTTATTCGACAACAACAATATCTTCTCTGCTATGATGGGAGTCATTATCATGAAACGTGAAGAAAAGGCCCTTTGATTCATTGAATGAGTCATTTTCACTGCAAAGTTATCCCTGACTTCTTGTGCTAAGGAGTGGCTCATCTTTTTTCTCATTAGCCATGAGTTCTTTGTTATATTCTCTTTCTTTGCAATCGTGGAGGTCTTCATACTCATAGTAAATGCCCCAATCTGCTGTCTAGAACTTACCAATATCACATTCAGGGCTTTTTTCAATGATAGTTTCATCATTTGCTTGGCCATTTGGAAGGAAAGCATTATCATGGCTTCCCATATTTGTGCTTTCTTCCAAATCACCCCATTCCTCTTCTACTAAGTCAAGATCCTAATTTTTCTTGGACAAAATGAAAGGCTAATCCATGCTTGTGGGACCTTCATCTCTATTGTCATACTTCTTTTCTATAGCAACAAAAAGTGATCTTAACGCTTTACTTACTTTGTGAGCTCTTGAACAAGCTAGTGGGATTGTCTTGATAGTCCTACAAAATTGTGTTTACTTTCTTGTCCCTTGCTATGTAAAGATTAAATTAGGACACTTGGTCAAGATATTCAAGAATGATTGTCTTCTTTAATCACATCTTTCATAGGGCTAAGAAAATCCTCCTTTTTCCAGGCTGCTTCCCATTTTCTGAGAGCATCTGTATACTCATGAAATGTTGGGAAACTTTTCCACCAGTTTGGTGAATATAGATCAAGGTATTTAGGGACATCTTCAACATCGCGACCTTCATACATTTCATGCAAACCCCAAGGAACCATCTTAACCATAAATACAATCTTATACCTTATATCCTTGGAGTCACCAAAGTGAGTTGTCAATGTCTTCATAGTGATGCTTGTCTCATATCTCACATCACAAGCATCAAGCCTTCAAAGAACGGGGGCTTTGTTCTTCCAATGGAGCTATGTAGATGAAAATATATTTAATATTGAAACTTTATCCAATGTTTTCTTCTAGGAAATGGACTTTATCTTCAACAACAATGCTAAAATGTTGCAGCAAAATATTGTACTTCTTGAAATAAATTCCTAAAGCTCAAGTGTGTATCTCATGTAATTAAGAGGGGGCCAACCTGTTAAAATTGAAACTAGGGCCAAACTCCACATGGGTCATCTTATTTATGGCAGTTGATATTTTTCTTGGATTCCTCTCTTCGAGAGGTGTAGGATTGATCTAAATATCATCCAATTCCGACATGTACAAATGAAGATATGAATCTATTTATATTATGGACAAATTGTCAAGGTCGCCCATCTAGCAAAATAAGCATTCAAATCCCCAGCTCATCCTCAATGTTGCATATAAAAGGAGGAGATCTCAAGTCAATTTATCATCATCTCATTTCATCATCTGTCTCTCTCCTCTTGTGATTGTGTATGCAAATTTGGGCAGCTGTCTCTGACACGTGCAAAGAAAGAAGGATGATTTTTTGTTTTACTGCATTGACCGAACTGTAGGATTGTTGTTTGACTGCGTTGACCTGTTTTGACTGCGGTTTGGGTGAGGAAAATCTATCCTAGCAGGTCGCAGATCTGGGAACTGAAATCACGGCAATATGACCTCTCTTTTCACCAACATTGACTGCCCTAGGGCTAGCTGCAGGTTGACTTTCGTTGACTATTTTTTCACTGAACTTTTTTTAGATTGATTGGGCTCACTGTTGGAGGCTAAAGTTGACTGGGTTTGACCGAGCTGAATAGAGGAATAATTTTTCCTTGCTGACCAACGTTGACTTTTCTGGTTAGGGATTTTTATTGTTGTCATAAATTATTAGATTTGTAAATTGTATTATCTCTCTCTCTGCTGAATTATTGAAGAATATAAGAAGAATTGATCAAGGGTTCCTCACATTGGGGTTTGTCCCTAGCTGGTGCCACATCTTGTGTCCTCTTGTCTAGGCTTGTCTTCTACTTTTTATGTTTATGTTCTATCTACATTTTACTATCACGCTGATGTAATTGCTAAACTGGATAGTGATATTGGGCTAATAAAGAAATTGGAGTAAACTGCTCTTAAGCATAGAACATACCATTGTTACCTAAAATTAACATGGTATTAGAGCTGAGGTGAAGACAAAGCCCAAGCAAGAGTGAAAGAGCAATTACCAAAGACAGTTGGACAAGGACAAAAGGCTCAATGGGTTCCTCATCCCACTTCCCGATTGAAGACAAGCTCCGTGAAAAGTCTGACTATCATGGATGGAAAATGTCTCTTGATTTGACCTGGGAACGACAAGAAGTGTTGGATTATGTGAAGGATAAAATCCCTGAGCCTCCTTCAAATGCACTGGCTACTGCGAAGACCAAATGCGATAGGGTTGAAGTTAAAGCAAAGAAGATTATCAAAAATTCCATTGACAAGTGTTTGGTGGCCTACATCTCCGATTAAAACACCTCCAAGGAGATCTACGATAGGGTGGTCAGCATGTTCAAGGTTAGTGATGCTAATCAAATTTTATTTCTCAAATATAAGTTGAAGGATATTAAGAAGGGGAAGGACGAGGATATTCAATCCTACTTCTTATAGATCACTGAGATCAAGAATGATCTACTTTCGATTGGAGAGGTCATTCCTGACAGGGAACTTACTATCATTACCCTTGGAGGACTCCCACCCGAGTGGTATATATTTAGAACCACTATTCTCAATAATGATCGAATTCTAGGGTTTGAAGAATTGATTTTGAGATGTTTTCAAGAAGAAACAAGAATGGTGGAGCAAGAAATGCCTTCTAATAGAAGCAACCCCATTGCATTCTCCACTCATGCCAAAAGGAGAAATAATGCAGGGTCTAAAGGTCATTTCAATGGAAAGCTTGGATCTAAGGGTGGAAGGAAGGGCAGGTGCTTTGTTTGCAATAAGTTTGGTCACTATGCAAGGGAGTGTCCAAATAGAAGGACACAACACATGATGATGATCACAATCATTCCAGGGGAAACTTCAACAACAACAATAAAAGGAATGGCGGGTTCAATGGCAAAGGAAAAGGGAATGCGGGACATCAAGGAAATGGTCGACCCTCCAAGAAAGCAAGGAACTCCAGGTAGGAAGAATCAAATGTTGTTAACAATAAGCAAAAGGAGTACTATCTTATATCGACCCTCTCCATTACCTCTCCTTCGGACACTTTGGGGAATTGGCTAATTGATGGTAGTGCCTCAAGGCACTTCACCAGATACAAGGAAGCTCTCTCTAATCTGATAGAGAATGAGACAAACTTGGAGATTATTCTTGGAGATGATGCCACCTACCTCGTAAAGGAGTAGGGAATGCTACCCTTCAATTGAATCAAGGTAACACTATTCATTTACAAGAAGTTCTATATGTAGTTGATTTTCAAGAACTTGGTGCCATTTCAGAAATGGAAGACAAAGGATACAAGTTGGCATTCACCGATGGAAATGTACGTGTTTGGAAAAGAGATTTTAAAGATGCTTTTACTCTTGGGTTCAGGGTTGACACTTTGTATCAAATTGGAGGAAGTCCATTGGGAGCCATGTCTTATGACACATCTCACAATCTAAACTATGGCACAAAGGTTTGCCCATCTTCTTTATAAGGCTCTTCCCGATGTGAGACAGATGGTGACAGGTATGCCCGAGTTCAAAGTAGAGCATGAAGGTGTATGTTTGGGATGTGCCGAAGGAAAAATTACAAGGGGACCATTCCCCTCAAGTAATAGCAAGACCTCAAATATATTGCAATTGATCCACTCCGACATATTTGGTATGATGCCTGTAAACTCTTTGGGAGGATACTTATATTATCTCACCTTCACGGATAATTATTCTCACAACACCTGGATCTACTTCTTGAAAAAGAAGGATGAAGTGTTCATTTGGTTCCGTCACTTCAAAGCTATGATTGAAAACCAATCTGAGAATAAACTCAAGATATTGAGAACTGATAATGGGACTGAGTATGAATCAAATGAATTCCATGATTATTGCAGAGAAGATGGCATTAAGAGGGAGACCACAACACCATACATTCCTGAGTAGAATGGTGTGGCTAAAAGGAAGAATCGTATTATTGTAGAAGCTATTCGTGCCATGCGTCATGATCAAGGGCTTCCAAAGTTCCTATTGGTTGAAGCTGCAAATACCCCCGTGAATGTTCAAAACCGATGTCCTCATCAAGCATTGGACTCCAAGACTCCCGAAGAAATGTTCACTAGTAAGAAACCCGATATCTCTCATTTTAGAATTTTTGGAAGTCCCGTATATTTTCATGTGCCAAAAGAGAAAAGAAGCAAATTGGGTGCATCTAGGAAGAAAGGAATCTTTGTGGGCTATAGTGAAAATTCTAAGGGTTATAGAATTTATGTGGTTGGTCAAAGGGAAGTTGAGATAAGTCATGATGTCACCTCTGACAAAGATATGGCCCTTAGCAAGATCAACAACCTTCCTATCCCAAGGAAAGACAAAGAAGCTAACACTGGAAAACAGGGTGCAAAAGAAGATGAAACGATGCCAGATGTTGATGAACCTATGGATCCTATTGATCTTTCTCCTCCAAAGCCCTCCTCCTCCAAGAGGAGACCCTCATGGCTTAGAGATACTCTCGAAGATGACGAGAGACACATTGCACCAAGGGGGGCTTTCCGTGAGAGCAAAAAGCCGAACATGTATTAAGGATACTTGATCGTCATGAGCATTATCATTTAAAACAAGCCTTCATCATTTGAAGAAGTCGTGAAGCAACAAGTATTGAAGGATGCTATGAATGAAGAATACGAGTCAATTATGAAGAATGATGTCTAGGTTATGGTCCCTAAACCCCAGGACAAATAAGTTGTCACCTCTAAGTGGCTTTACAAAATCAAGCATGGAGTTGATGGAAGTGCATAAAAGTTCAAGGCTCGCTTTGTTGCTCGAGGCTTCTCTCAAAAGGAAGGATGGAACCTACATCAGATGGATGTCAAGACCATTTTCTTGCATGGTTCGATCAAAGAGGAAGTCTATGTGGAACAACCCGAGGGGTTTGAGTTTCATGACCGGGAATCTCATGTATGAAGGTTGAAGAATGCTCTCTATGGCTTGAAACAAGCACCCCGGGCTTGGTATGAGAGGTTTGATAACTATCTGATGAAGCTGAGATTCACTGGAAGTGAAGCTGATTCAAACCTTTACTTTAAGGTTGAAAATGATAAACCTCTCATACTGGTACTTTATGTGGACGACCTCTTTCTTACAGGTGCAAACCCTCTCATTCACAAATGTAAGAGGGAGTTGGCTTCTGAATTTGAGATGAAGGACCTATGACTAATGCACTAATTCCTAGGGTTGGAGGTCTGGCAAAAGACGAGAAATTTTCCTATCTCAAGGAAAATATGTTGTGAAGATATTGGAAAGATTTGGGATGGTGGGCTGCAAGCCTGTGAATACTCCGATGGAACTTAACTTTAAGAAGTTATGTGGTAGTGCTGTTGGACCTAAATTGGGAAATGATTCTGAGTATCGTCAACTCATAGGAGCACTAATGTTCCTGGTGAACTCCCGTCTAGACATATGTTTTGCAGTTAACACATTGAGCCAATACATGGTTGAGCCTCATCATATACATTGAATTGCTGCCAAGAATCTTCTGAGGTATCTTCGGGGCAAAATCACTCATGGAATGAGATACACTACCGAAAATGTGAGGCTGCATGGTTATTCTGATGCTAATTGGGCTGGCAGTGTGGTGGATCGCAATAGCACTTATGGATGCTGTTTTTCTTTGGGTTCTGCTTCGATATCCTGGATGAGCAGGAATCAAAAATTGGTTGTCTTGAGAACTGTCGAGGCCGAATACATAGCTGCTAGTATGGTCTCCTGTGAAGCTATCTGGTTGAGGAAGCTCTTCAGTGAGCTGTTTGGACATGTTCTGGATACCATCGTGATCCTCTGTGACAACCAAAGTGGGATCCGATTATTAGAGAATCTCGTGTTTGATGATCACTCCAAGCATATAGATATCAAGTACCACTTTATCTGGGATATGGTACAACAAGGAGCAATAAGGCTCCATCACATTGGGACTAACAAGCAGGCCGCCGATATTCTGACAAAGCCCCTAGGGAAGGTCAAGTTCTTGGCCTTTCGAGAATAACTTGGAGTCGTGGAGAGACCCTCTTGTGAGGGTCCTGTATGATATGGACATTCATCTCTGGGAGCTATGGGGGGTTTGGGGTACTTCTTGGAGCGATGAGCAACTATAGGGTGAGTGGATCAACCTTCCCCTAGTGGTTTGTTGTGTACAGGGTGAGTGGTTCAGCCTTCCCATGTGATACCCCATGGCGACATGTAGGTAGGATGAGTGGTTCATCCTTCTCCTGCTGAGACATCCTACCCATGCAGTCTGGGACTCATGGGAAGTACCTTTCATCTGGCGAATGAGTAGGGAAATGAGGATAGGGACCATAGTACTACCAATGGACGCATTGTGTACTACCGTATTCCCAGTGCTAGGATGACCAATATTGATCTGGGATCAATTGGAACTGACTTCAGGTCAGTAAGAGTGGTATGAGACACTCTCTTTTAATTGGAATTGACTTCGGGCCAGTAAAAGAGTGGTATGAGACACTATGTTTTGATTGGAACTGACTTCTGGTCAGTAAGAGTGGTATGAGAAACTCTTTTATCTGGGACTGACTTTGGGTCAGTAGAGAATGGTATGATACATTCTCAATCACTTCTTCTTCATAGTTCAACAAAGTAGAGCAGTGCATTGATGGCAGAGATAGTATTGACTGGCAGATGGATTAGCGGATGGAGTTCTCCCTAGTTGAGAGGGAGTGTTAAAATTAGCAACTAGGGCCAAACTCCACATGGGTTATATTATTTATGGCAGTTGGTATTTTTCTTGGATTCCTCTCTTCGAGAGGTGTAGGATTGATATAAAGATCATCCGATTCCGACATGTACAAATGAAGATATGAATTTATTTATATTATGGACAAATTTTCAAGGTCGGCCAGCAAGCAAAACATGCATTCAAACCCCCAGCTCATCCTCAATGTTGCATATAAAAGAAGGAGACCTGAAGTCATTTTATCATCATCTCTCTCTCTCTCCTCTTGTGATTGGGTACGCAAATCTAGGCAATTGTCTCTCACACGTGCTAAGGAAGAAGTACGATTTTTTGTTTGACTGTGTTGACCAACATTGACCGAAATGTAGGATTGTTGTTTGATTGCATTGACCAACATTGACCGAATTGCAAGATTGTTGTTTGATTGCATTGACCTCATGCATTGACCTATTTTGATTGCAGTTTGGGTGAGGCACTCTGTCCTAGCATGCCACAAATTTGGGCACTAAAATCGAGACAATCTGACCTCTCATTTGACCAGCATTGATTGCCCTAGGGCTGGTCGTAGGTTGACTTTCGTTAACCAATTTTTGACTGGAATTTTTCAGACTATTTTGGGCTGATTGGGCTTGTTGTTGGAGGTCGAAGTTGACTGGGTTTGACCAAGCTGAATAGAGGAAGAATTCTCCCTTGTTGGCCAACGTTGATTTTTCTAGTTAGGGATTTTTGCTGCTGCCATAAATTAGCAAATTTGTAAATTGTACTATTTCTCTCTCTGCTGAACTATTGAAGAATATAAGAAGAATTGATCAAGGGTTTCCCACATTGGGGTTTGTCCCTGGTTGGTGCCACATCTTATGTCCTCTTGTCTTGGCTTGTCTTCTACTGTTTATGTTTATGTTCTTTCTGCATTTTACTATCATGTTGATGTAATTGCTAAATTGGATATTGATATTGGGCTAATACAGAAATTGAAGTAAATTGCTCTTAAGCATAAAACATACCATTGTTACCTAAAATGGTATGTAGATGAACGGGGGCTTTGTTCTTCTAATGGAGCTATGTAGATGAAAAGATATTTAAGGTTGAAACTTTATCCAATGTTTTCTTCTAGGAAATGGACTTTATCTTCAACAAAAATGATAAAATGTTGAAGGAAAATATTGTACTTCTTGAGATATATTCCTAAAGCTCAAGTGTGTATCTCATGTAATTAAGAGGGGGCCAACTATCACCAACCCTCTTCTCACTTTTGGCAAGCTCTCCTTCAACTCAAGGGGGTTCTCCCTAAGATAGAATTGCTACGGTTTTAGGGCTTATGAGTTCCAAGATGTTTTTTAAGAGTAAAGCCAACAACACTTTATAAAGGATTTTGAAAAAAAAGCAGAAGTGATGGAAAGATAGGAGAATAGTGCCTTAGATTGTCAGTATTTTTTTGGGTGCACGTGGAGTCAAAGGTTCAAATTGCTTGAAAAGGAAATGGAATGGATTTAGGCTCAAAGACTAAGGGAGACATTGCTTGTGTCCCTTAAATATTTGACCCAAGTGTCCTACAATCTTCAAGGATATATAAGGGAGGGAGCTTATACATAAGTCATGTCAAAAGAACTTTATGAAAATCTTGTCAAAGGAAGATAATGAGATAAAAGTACCAACAATTGCTTTCATTGATACTTAATAACTATTATCCATCAATGTAAACAAGACAATGAAAGATGACTTATTCAATCTAGCAAACATCCATCAAGTTCATCAATAATCATCCAAGTAAAGAGAACTATCCAAATTAACAAAGACCCTCCAAGATGTCGTTCTACTTATACCTTTATAGTCAAAATTAAAGAAAAAAGAGAAAATTTTAATTTTTTTGGACTTGCTAAGGGATTTCCTCCCAATCCAGCCATGAGAAAATGGGAGAGAGTATCTCTATATTTATAAGGAGAGGTTCAACTTCCTTATACATTAAAATATTAATTTCCTTAGTGAAAACCCCAAATCTAACCCATGGAGGGGGTAAAAGCCTTATTGCTTAATTAATAATCTAAGGAAATACAATGTCGGGGTTTTCAAACCACATGCACACAATCTAATAAGGGGCACAAGCCCTCAAAATGATATGTCTCCTCAAATCAAGGACAAAGGGGCTTCAACGTGAAGCATCCAACCTCCAGAGACCCTTCAACCTTGCCATGAAATTCCTCTGGGCTTCCTTAAAATGTGCAAGCTAAATGTCCTATGTCCCCTCCAAAATGCAAATGCTCAATTGTAAGGTTAGACTAGTTTGCAATTCATTTTATGTTGGCCCTCCTAGACTTGTAGGTCACCCCATATTCTGTTTTCTTGATGCCAGTCATCAATTATATGACCTATAAGGTCAACTAGTCAAATTCTATTAATGTTACATAAAGGGTGTGTATACCTATGTATGTTTCCTAGTATTTTAGGCGGGGTGCTCCTTCCATAGGTTTGAAGCAAAATAACAAAGTATGACAAAGTATGCCCTTGTTATAATGGGAAGGCAATTAGATATAAAAGTATAGATTATGGTGCCTTGCTAACTATTACTCAAAATGTTGATTACAATAAGTTGAAACCCGCTAAGGGCAAAGAGTCAAGACAGGTCTAAAATATATCCGTCAGAAATCATCTTCAAGATTTTCTTGGAAATAAAGGATTGGTCCTGACCATCTCTAATTATAGTGTACATTACCTCAATATCCTCAGGATTTAAAATGACTTAACACAAAACAAAACTTCTATGTTGGATGCACCCCTTAAAGCAAACATCTACCAACCAATTTCACCAAAGTTCCTCCATTTTGGTGAGTCACGTCAAAGTTATTAGATTTGAAATTAATTTGTGATATGAATACTAGTTGTCTGCTACCATCATAGATGTTTCTTCAAAACGTAGAAAGCTAATCAACCCCAACTTTCTCGAAAACATCACTAAATGAATCAGGATGGAAAATCTATTGAAAGTCTGAAAAGTTCCCTTTTAATAAACAAAACTTTGAATGTGTTAGAACACCCAACTCCAAGAGCTCCACAGGCAAGATCATCTGCAATCTCTTAAAATGAAACATCATATATGCTACAAAGGATCGTAATGTGGAGGATGCCATTTAATGAAGGAAGAGAGTCAAGCATATTAGAATTATTGGCCTACCTGAATCCACTAGTTAACTCAAAAGGACCTGACCTAATGACTTCAATAAACCACCAGTTCTTACGAAAATGTTATATGCTCCATAATACATTTTTGCATCTCTCATTATATGTGTTGGTTCATGACGTGGTATTCTGTCATGAAAACATATTTCTTTCATCATTAGTTTGGGTGAATGTAGAGTAACCCCATCCTTGGTTAAGACAAAATCGTGGGCAACAACAAGACTAACAGTAAACTGGTCATGCTATAAAAAAATGAATCTATGATTAAAGTTTTAGTCAACTCATTGTCATTTGTGGTAATTTAGTGAGAGTGAGGTATCACACTATCACAAGGAGGAAGGTCCAAGTTGAATATTATTTGAAGGGTTTAGAGTCATTTCTTGATTTTGATTGAAAATTGAAAAAACTAGTAGAGGAAATAAGGTCAGAAAAGAATAAAAAGGGTAGGCTACTAAGTTGATCAAGAAGTTAATCATTATTAATAAACTACCACTTGCAAGGTAGGGTTTATATGAGAGTTTACTAGGTTTATTTCGGCAACAAATACATTAATTAGATATACGAGAAATCAAGGAAAGATGGCCTATGTATATATGCCCCTAAAGCATGAACAACCCCAACTCTGTTGCACCTTATTGTCAACATAGGACCTTTTTGCAAATGGGCATGATTTCTAAATTATAACCCTACTTTTGTTGGAGGTCATATATATGTCATTGTGGTCATCAATTATATCATGAAATATGAAAAATCCATGCTAACTTTCAACAATGCTATTGCCAACAACAACAATTTTTTTCTTTTCTTTTCAATCACATCATAGCTTGATTTACTGTCTTGAGATAATTGTTTTTTACCATGGCTATTATTTTGAATATGAAACTTGGAACAAGATAGCTCCACTATTAGGTTTTGAGTGTCAATATTCATCCGCTTATCATCTGTACATGATTGGCTAAGTTGAGGCCTGTTACCCACTAAAACATGGGTAACCCATTGGAGAGAACTTTTCTCCTCCTTGGAAAACCAACTAGCTAGCATCCCTATATGATCAACATATAACACGATGCCAGGATCCTCCACTTCTTGCTTCGGTCTGATCTCTCTCTCCCATCTAACATTCCTTCTTGAAGGATGGTGGATCATCCATCGACAAGTACTTTTAACCATTTTGCAATCATGTGCTTTCACATAATGTTATGGGGGTAATAATACAGATTAAGGGGCATACTAAATTATTGACCGATCTTGACTATAATCTTGCTCCCTCACTTTACCTAAGAGGTTAGTCCCTCATTCTAATCGAGGGGGATCTCCTTGAGGCCTTAGGGTTTTAGGAATGACACTACTGGAGAGGTATTGATAGAAGTAGTTTGTCCAAGATATTCCATACATACCACTTTCCATCCTTCCCATTTTATTCATCTCCCTTCTTTGGGCTAATAGTCATTGGCCATTGAAATTAACACCTTTCATCCTCATCCTCGAGTCCAGGCCCATAAGACTTAGCCTTGGAGGTTGATGGAGCTAAAAGAAAGATAAAAACATAAGCAATCCATGATGAAAGAAAAAGAAAAAATGCAAAAGTTGGCTATGACATTTGTTTAGCACGTGGGCAAAAGCCTAGTATGAACTCTACCCCCCTCATTAACCATCATGCAATTTCTCAAGCTCATGATGCTTCATCCATCAAATGAAATCCTTTATTGTCCCAACCCTGATGACTGACAAGATGACTCATTTAGAAGGGGTAGTGAAAAATATGAAAAGCAAGCTTAGGCCCTTGAGCTATGCATCCAAATCAAAGCAAATCATAAAAAGGTAAAAGGCACACCATAGGGGTAGAAAAAGCAAGTTGAGGAAAGGGGAAGCTCATTCCTCCATGATTGTTGCCTCCTTACATCTATACAGTTAGGATGTTGAACCTCCATTAGTTGGTCACATGGCTATGGCACCTTGTCCTAAAGTCATTGTCACTTCACAACCACCATCTTTTAGAGACACCTATGGATCGATGGGCTAATTTGGGACATGTCTCTTCCCCTTTGGTACTGGAAACAATTAATAGGGTTATTGGATGAATCATCCCTAAGATAAGGAGTTAACTTGTTTACATGACTTGATCTAGTTAGACATTTGAAGGTGAGCTTTTTGTGAAGTACTTTTGTGCCCCTAACATTAGGTGTGGTCAGCTATGATGCATTTATGGTTATTGTCCCTAATGATTTATGGTTTCACTTGATTTTAAGTAATGTTTCATTAGGAGGTGTTATCATAGTAGAAGAGGCCCCTCAAGAGATGATTTTCATCCATTGTTGTAGCATTTTCATACTTTTTCCCCATTGCATAGAACAACTATGACCTTGCTGATACAATGTTACCCACCTAGAGTAGGCATTGGGCTATACGATGTTTCCACATGATACTTGACACTTTTAATTATTTCCATATACCGGCACGCTAAGCCAATGAGGCATGGTGTTGGATTTATTGGAGATGTGCCCAGATGGACTCGAGACACCCCCAGGTTGGCCTTACATTGTTTGGTGGGTGGTACTTGTTCCAGAGCCTAGTTGATGATGATTATCCTTGAAATGACAAGGGAGGGCTTGCACATCACTAATGGAACCTAGTGCTTGAGTTGATTGATGCCATATCACCCTTATTGTCCTTATAAGGATGACATAGGGCACCTTGGTGATGACGTTATGGTTTGGAGGAACATTTTGATGCATAATCATGGAGTTTGAGATACTTTTTGGAGTATGTAGCACTTATTAGCCTATTATTCACTTTTTTGTGGCATTTTGAACTCCCTTGAAGGATGATATCATAGTGGAGGAGGATCCACACATGTTGGGTATTTAAGCATTACTTGTTATGTGTTGAGCTATAATGAGGTTGGCTTGTAATCTCTCACTTCTTGAACACTCAAATAAAATTTCATTATGGATTTTTCTTGTAAATTAATGGAAATAAGGTGGTTAGGCCTAATATAAATAAAGCCTCCATTATTGCATTTTGAGTCATCACACATTTTATTAATCTCCTCTAACACGCAATTCAAATTAGTCCTTTTTCGCTTGTTGGACAAACATGTGACTTTTCTATGGTGAAAATTCTTGTGGAGATGATCTTTTGCGTCAAAATGTTTTTCTGGGATTGAAAGAAGTGTTTCTTGGAGAATTTTGTAAGTTTCATGTTTCATCTTCTTTATTTTGCATATTGTATTTGTGTTAGTATGGTTTCCATTTTGTGCCATGACTATATGCTAATTCTAGTTTGAAATCTTGTAACATTATATTATGCAAAATTGTTCTCTTGAAACTTATAAGGAAAGTTTGATTGTGCATTCCTTGTATTTCATTTCTCCCCTCACAAGGAAAATAGTTAGGGTTTTAAAAGTGGATTCCCTAATCATCCCCCTTTACTCCATCAAAACCTTTTTTTATGGAATTTTTTCCCTAGAAGACTCCATCAATCCCATTTAGGATAAGACACTAATCATTATTTTGTTGACCATCCTTAAAATCTATTTTGAAGATGAAACTTGGAACAAGCTAGCTTCACGATTAGGTTTTGAGTGTCAATATTCATCCTCTTATTATCCGTAGGATATTGGCTAAGTTGAGGTGTGTTACCCACTAAAACATGGGTAACCCATAGGAGATAACTTTTCTCCTCCTTGGACAACCACCTAGTGAGAATCCTTATATGCTCAACACATATCATGATGTCAGGGTCCTCCACTTCATGTTTCGGTCTGATCTCTCTCTCCCATCTAACATTCCTTCTTGAAGGAAGGTGGGTCATCCATTAACAAGTACTTTAACCATTTTGTGATCATGTGCTTTCTCTTAATGTTATGGGTGTAATAATATGAATTAAGGGGCAAACTAGATTATTTACCAATCTTGACTATAATCTTGCTTCCTCTCTCTACCTACAAGGTTAGTCTTTGACTCTAGTACAAGGGGACACTAAGGTTAGTCCTTAGCGTTTTAGGGATGACATTACTAGGGAGGCACTGATGGAAGTAGTGTGTCCAAGATATTCCATACATACCACTTTCCATCCTCCACCTTTTATTCATCTTCATTCTTTGGGCTGGTATCCATTAGCCATTGAAGTTGACACCTTTCATCCTCATCCTCGAGTCTGGGCCCATAAACTTAGCACTAGAGGTTGACGTCGCTGAAAGAAAGACTCAAGCATAAAAAATCCATGATGAAAGAAAAATAAAAAAATGCAAAATATGAATGAAATAACCTAGTATGAACTCTACCCCCCTCATTAGTCATCGCACAGTTCCTCAAGCACATGATGCTTCATCCATCAAATGAACTACTTTATTGTCCCAACACAGATGGCTGATAAGATGACTCATCTAGAAGGGGTGTTGAAAAATCTCAAAAGCAAGCTTAGGCTCTTGAGCTATGCATCCAAATCAAATCAAATATAATTATAAAAAGGTAAAAGGCACACCAAAGGGGTAGAAAAAACATTTGAGGAAAGGGGAAACTCATGCCTCCTTGATTGCTCCCTCCTTACATCTATACACTTAGATGTTATACCTCCATTAGTTGGTCACATGGCTATGGCACCTTGCCCTAAAGTCATTCTCTCTTTGCAACCACCATTTTTCAGAAACCTATGGAATCATGGGCTAATTTGGGACATGTATCTTCCCCTTTGGGGGTTGGAAACAACTAATAGGGTTATTGGACAAATCATCCTTAACATAAGGAGTTAACTTGTTTACAAGAATTGATCTAGTTAGACATTTGAAGGTGAACATTGTGTGAAGTATTTATGTGCCCCTAACATTAGGTGTGGTCAACTATGATGCATTTATGGTTTTTGTCCCTAGTGATTTATGATTTCTCTTGATTTTAAGTAAAATTTTGTTAGGAGGTGTTATCATAGTAGAAATTAGTGAAACCAACCAATATAGGATATGCTTCTGCACTGTAATGAATCCAAAACTGAACTGTACCTTGAACATAAAGAAGTATTCTTTTAACTTCTTTCCAATGACTTTCATGTGGGTTTTGCATAAACTGAGAAATAAGGCTAACATCAAAGGAAAGGTCAAAATGAGTATGGGTCAAATACACAAGTTTTCCTACAAGCTGACAATATAAGGTAGAATCAACTTCATGGGAAGTACAAGTGACTAAAAGTTTCGCTCCAGACTAAAAGGGAGAAGGGGCTGGCTTACAGTCTTCCATGTGAAAGTGGCGTAGAAGATCATAGGCATACTTGGACTGGGAAAGGGAAATACCTTCCTGTTATAGAAATATTTGGGCACTGCAACCCCAATCTTATATGTCCATAAACCAAGGGCTTCTAAGCCCCTAAAAGTGTTGTTTCATACTTAGCTAATTACATCATCTCCCAGAAGTTCTCCATGAAAAACTGCTCAGAACTGGTCAAAACTGGACCATCTCACCTGCTCCATGGTCAAGGTGCGATGCATCCCACCTAATGCACACAGGGGGTGCCATGCATATTGAAAAGCCCTTCTATGGGGTGTGATGGGCGAGAGTAGACAAATGGTAGAGATAGTTTCCAAGGTGGATGATCATGGAATCTTCCAGAAACTTCTCCTGTGACACTTGCCTCTCTGAATTCGCCCAGGGATGAGTAAGAGATCATGAAATCTCCAAGTGAAACTGAGAACTATCAAAGAAATGAAACTAATCAAAAACCTAGAAGCTGACTCACCCACCTGCAAACATCTATATATGGATCCCTCAATTTTGCATCTTGTAAGGAAGTGTTGTTGGTTTCTCTGTGGAACATCATAGTGTTGGGTGATCTAGCTTTTCATGAGGTGAAGAGGGATTTCATGCTGGGAGGATGGCGTTGGGTCAGACCAATGGGTTGTAATCCTCTCTTCTACTACTATCAATAAAGCTATTTGAGTTTTCCTCCATATTCTTGTATATCTCTGAATTTTGTATTGATATATGCATTTGTATGGTTAATATATCTCTGATCCTATATTGTTTATGATGAGAGATCTCTATGCTTTGATGGTATTATGCTACTTTGACTCTACAGGTGTTCTTTGAAGTGGGACAAGTGGGGAAGGAGTGGCAAAGATCTATCAAAGGGGAGAGGAAACAAGCAAGGAGCGAAGCGAAAAACTGAGGTTGGTATTCTCTGCTTCTCTCTCATCTATTTCTCATAAAGGAAAACCCAAGTAAATTTAGTTTGTTTGTTTCTAAGATAGATACCCATCTTAGTGGGACTAGTAGCTCTAAATGAACACTAGTTTTCCATAACAAAATGGCGACTCTGCTGGGGAGCGAATAACTTGTTTGCTTGTTTCTAGTTTGTTTTCTTTATAAACTACAGATGGAGTCTGAAGTTAGCCAACTAGCCTTCGAACTACTTTTGCTATGCAACTGCAAAGTAGATAAATGTTGCTTCAGTCAATCTCCGAGTTAGTTTATGAATTAAACATCTGAATTGCAAACAGCCTAAGTGCCCTGGTGGTGGCTCAAGTGGCTCAAGTAACCTCATTAGATTAGCCCCTATGTTTTGTATTTACTGACTATCATTAGCTCAGCCTAAATCCCTGAACTAAATAGCAAACTGTGACAAAAAACCAAGCCCAGTCTCATCTCTGGACCATCGCACTGTCTCCTTTTGACAATCTAGATGCATCGCACCTCCCGTGTGTTGTAGGTGAGATGCATACCTGTTTCCCTGTGTTACAAGTGCGATGATTAGATAAGATTGTTTCTGCCTCCAGATTTTGGTTTTTCTTCATTGTCTTCAGCTTTATTCAGGAATTTTGCTGTCTGTGATCAGTATACCACTGTTAGAACTCCCTTCCTTTGCATTATTTAGCCTCCATTGTACAAAGAATTGTGAATGTTTTTATGTATTTTTCACCATTTACAATTCTCCTTTACAAACAATAGCTTAATCAAACTATCATCTTTTGATTTGAAAGTGTCACAAGTGCCATTTTCAGTCAAAGAAAAGGATCCTCAACTTTTTGATAGTTGATTACACTGTTACTCTTGTATTTGATTTGAATTAATAGTATTTCAAGTGTCGAAAGCAGTTTTCAATTCAAAATTGCAAAGTGTTGTCCTAGTCTTCCTTTCTTCTTTTGAAAAGAAAATTGTTAGTATTGTCATTTTGAAAGAAAAGATAGTTCAAATTTGTACTTAGCATTCTTTTTGTCATTCACACATTAAGAAAGCGTAAAACAAATACATGCATGTGCATTTTCATTTAGACTACTTGTGGAGATTGATTTAGGACATCACATCTTAGTGTGTGCTCTCTGCTCTTTGTTGAAAGAATTTTGCCTCTCTTTCCTTAGTAGCTAGGATTTTCATTGCAAAAAGAGAAATAAACAACTGTTTATCATCTTAGATAGCATATATCTACATCACACGTAAACCTTAAAGGCAAACTTCTTAAGAAATATCAACTGTAAAATAAATTTCAATGAACATAAAAACGCTTTGGAACCTAACACACAACATTTAGAAGTCTAGGCTAGAGATGTATTGCGACGTCGTAAAGCCTAGTAACTATCGCTTTCATCATAGGTTGGGTGATTCCTCCTCTTTGAGATGACAAGTGCCAGTATGGACTTGTGCTCCCATGTACCGTCGAGTATATATTGGGAGACCAAAATAGGCTATATCCTTTATCCTTAGGAATCCGTGTCTGCCGCCCTATCGATTGCAATGCACTGAACACAACATTCGGGAAGATTGATTGTCGTACTGTAAAAAGTATTCTGCATTTTTGTGATTGGTTTGGTAATCCCTCTGTCTAGATTTCTAGACTAGTCACTTTTGTTCCTTTTCAAACTCCTTAAAAGAAAAGGTCCATCTAAGCACTTGTCACTTCAGGCTCATTAAAAATCGAAGGCGACTAGAAACATCTTTAGATTTTTCTCGACTCTTAAAAATTGAAAAAGCAAGTTGTGTCAAAGCGTCATAAAATTTATTTTAATCAGAATAATGTCATTGTTCCCTTGTTGATCTTAGGTTGAGAAAATGGAGTCCACCAACCAAGGATTTCCCCTTGGGGGAAATCCTAGTCCTTTGTCCTCTTGGGGAGATGTTGGTGCACCTCATATGCCACATTGTCCCTTCCAGGACTGACAATTGGCTTGCCAGTATGGGTCTTCTCGACCTCTGTCATTCAAAGCACCATGATTCCTGAGCAATCAAATCAGCAACCAGATGATACTGGAGTTACCCCCAAACCTTCTACTTCATCTGTTTCTCCCTCTCCTTCTTCCTCTTCGCTCGGTGAAGCTAGTATAACTAAAAACCAAGTAACTGAGAAGAAGAAGAAAGGGAAGGAGAAGAAGAAGAAGAATCCAACGACAAAAGGGGGCAACCAAGCATCGTCTAGCAAAAATCCACACACTGCACTGTCCAAACCTAAATATCCATGTGTCCTTTTAAAAGGGTACCACTATCATCGAGATTGTCCTTGCATCATGCAGATCTTAAGGGACTGGTCTCCCCGCTTGCACAATCCAGTGTCCTCAACCTCTGACGATCATGTTGAAAGTACACCATCAACTAGTGAAAAAGAAGATACTAGACAAAAAGGAAGATCTAAAATTCCTTGTAGACTGTGTGAAGGCGATCATTCCATCCACCGTTGTCCTTTCCTAGACCAAGCTAAAAGAGTCTTGGATAACCGTCCTGCTTCACCGCTACGGCTTCCTCCTAGATACAAGAAACTCTTACCGAGTCCATCACTAGTTGAAAATCTGACTGACACAGCTTTGTGGTCGGTCGAAGCATCTATCATTAAAGATAAACCCTCTGAGTCCACACCAGACCAAAGTCAACAGGTCGAGACGGCAGTCGTGCCAGTCTTGTCTTCAGAAGGTCTACCTTCAGATGATACGGTCACCAAAGAGAATGAGAACAACACCGTTCAAATTCTTTTCGTAAACATAGAATCTGATGAACATGGGGGCAATCTACTCGTTCCTTTACCGCAGGAAGGAAGTTTGTCAAAGATTTACCCAGCCATTTATTCGGTCCCTCCTCCAAGCAACCTAGTCATTTCCTTCGATTGGAATCTACTAGGCAGACCCCGTCTACCATCTAATGTACCATTCCGAATCATAGTGCAAACTTACAGAATGGTCATGGTTGGTACTATCATAGATGAAGGGGCTTCTGTGAGTATCCTTTCCTCATTTGCTTGGAAAGCGCTTGGTTCGCCATCGCTTCTGCCTGAGATGCGAAATCTGACAGGATTCAACAAAGGAACCAATCGACCGTTAGGGATCCTTCCAAGTTTTCCTATAACTTTGAGAAGGAAAAATGTCCACCTGAATGTAATGGTAGTCCAAGGACATTTATATTACAATCTACTCCTTGGGCATGACTACATTTATAACATGGGAGCTATTGTTTCCTCACTCTTTCGAGTGATGTGTTTTCCGCATGAAGGCAAAGTGGTCCAGCTCGTAGACCAGCTTTCATTCCTCGGTTCACACATAGCTAATAGTCAAGTACCATCCCTAACTAGTCTTTTTGCGCAAGGAATGTATCACCAATCTCCAGTCAATCCACCTGATGAATGCGAGTGATTCGGTGAATGTGACTAAACCCAGGGGGCATGCACCCTGGTTTGCTTTGGAAAGAAAACTTTAGGTATAGGGTAGGTTTCCACGGAGGATATATGACTAGTTTGACGATCCTGTCCATTTAGGAAAATGGATCAGTCTGGAAAAATATTCCCCCATCAAAGGTTATGTGATTGGGACTGACAACAGTCACCTTTGTCCATTTCGATGGATAGAGCCACGAAAGTGTTTCTGTCTGTTGCGCAGGTGGAACCATCTTGTGGATGCAAGAACTTCTGTATGGTAACCTGGAAACTCTACTTTGGTATACTTGGGGGCATGCAAACATTTTTGCATGCAAGTGAAAAGTGACCATTTATTTTCTTAGTTTGTAGGTTCTTAACCCTTTAAACTTGTAGGTTGGTTGTTCCTAGCTTACATGACAAAAGGCTCCGGAGCAAAGTTGCGAATGGGGAAAGCTCCCTAAAAAATGAACCTACTAATGAGACATCCTTATTATACGACTGACACAAGTAGTTTTACGCGAAGTTCAAGCTAGTTAAAAAATAAACCTAGCAATGAGCATATGTTCCACCAGAGTTTAAACTCATTAAAAAATGAACCCACCTCCAATAAATAACCATTGCGATTGCATAATTATCATCTTTTGAGCCTTGGTTGTATTCTTACCATCACCTCCACTCTTTTTTAGCCGATCATACGCCTCCATTTGATTGTTTACCCCTTTTTGAGGAACAGCTGCGATGAGTGATTCTATTAGCCATCTTCTTTACAATGCCGTGATTGAAAAGTCCAAACCTTACCTGGAACCAACTGCTATCCAAAATCATCACTCGTTCCTCAAAAAACAAGTCTTTTTTAAGCTCTTTTCATCTGACTCATAAAACATGAAAAAATTGTCAAGCAATTAGCCTCTCCAGATCGTTAAAGTGATTGGAAGTGCCATCCCTCCTCTAGATTTTAATCTTTTTGGACCTGAGGGATCATTGCACAAAAAGATCGAGCGCTTGTCTTGTTCAGCGCATTAAAACTATCGAAAATTCATCCCTTTTGTATTATTTTATACTTTTTCAGACTTAAGGGATTATATTACAAAAAAGGATTACTGGAGTTTCCTTTCCGACTATTTTCAGACTCTATAAAATTGAAAAGGACCGAGTTTTCTTTGTCGTTAAACTCATTAAAACAATAGCGACAAACTTGTCCATGCAGACAAGAACGAGTTTCACTGTCGCTAGGCTCGTTAAAACATAGCGACGGGTTTGCCGAAGGGAAAATTATAGAACAAGCATATGTTATCCTCCTCAAGCTTGAAAAAAATAAAGAGGTACTGGTTAGAAATGACTGGGGAAAAGTTGGGAAGAAAACTTGAAGAAACTTTATTGGTAGTAGGTCGCTTTTGAACATGACACTTTCACTCCATCACCATGATTGAGTCGGGTTGGGTTATTCCATTCACTGGTCATATCACCATTGGTCCATCGTACCATCCATCTTTGGGGTTGAGTCGGGTTGGGTTATTCCGTTCACCGGTCATATCACCATTAGTCCACCGTACCATCCATATTTGGGGTTAACGCTACCAATCCATTTCAGTGTCGCCGATATGTTCAAGAGAAGTCGCTCAAAGAATTCACCAACCCAGCTTGTGTCTCATCCGCTGCAATACCTTCACCCTTCATTCTTTCATGACCGCCACCCTGAACCTTGTATCATCAGATCATTTTCACCTTCACAAAATCATTTGCTTTGTTTCGTGTCGTAGATGTGGGATTCATTAAGGCCCTCCTACAATGGGTCACTTCTTGTCGACATTAGCTCATTATCCAAGAAGTTGACTTAGGAACAACCCTTTCAGTACTTTGAAGCTTGCATGCCTCAATGGCAAGTTTCTCACTTCCAGCGACAGGTTTACACCAATGGCCTTTGACCGAAATATTTTGCATGGTGTTCGACATCAAGTCCCATTTTCACACCACGTGAATTGTACTACAGTACCTTGAGAGTCATTATCATTATCGGTGATTCCTCTCACGCCTGTTAACAGCTTACATCATTGGCTGGTAATCAGGCGATGTCTTTCCAAGTTCGACTTCAGAACATCTTTTCACATGGAAAGACTTGTACTTCGGGCGAAGATTGAACGAGTTTGAAGACCCAAGATCTAGTTTCATCCATCTGGGCTGCAATATATTCAGGAAAATAAAGACATCAAATGTACATCATAGCTGCACAGATAATCATCCAAGCCAAAGAATGATGGCTCTACCAGAATCATCAGTCTGCCATACAGACGGTTGTCTATCCAATGTACATGAAAATGAATTTATAAATCTAAGCATGGGAATGCCCGCCTTGGCTAGATCATGAAAATATTATGAAGATAATGTATTGTATTGTATATTATTATAGGTCACCTTCCAGTTTGAAAAACCTAGGATCCTCATGATAAAGCATTTCACCCGACATCAAAAGATTTACGACCTCATGCTTTTGGTGGCAACTGTTAAAGACATATTTGGGCACTGCAACCCCAATCTTATATGTCCATAAACCAAGGGCTTTTAAGCCCCTAAAAGTGTTGTTTCATACCCTAAAGGAACAAGGTCAGTTGATTACATCATCTCCGAGAAGTTGTCCATGAAAAACTGCTTAGACCTGGTCAAAACTGGACCATCTCACTTGCTCCATGGTCAAGGTGCGATGCATCCCACCTAATGCACACGGGGGGTGCGATGCATACTGAAAATCCCTTCTATGGGGTGCGAAGGGTGAGCGTAGACAAATGGCATAGATAGTTTGCAAGGTGGATGATCATGGAATCTTCCAGAAACTTCTCCTATGACACTTGCCTCTCCGAATTCGCCCAGGGATGAGTAAGAGATCATGAAATCTCCAATTGGAACTGAGAACTATCAGAGAAATGACAGTAATAAAAAACCCAGATGCTGACTCACCCACCTACAAACATCTATATATGGATCCCTCATCCTAGAGATCTAGAGGCTAGAATTTTGCATCTTCTAAGGAAGTGCTGTTGGTTTCTTTGTGGAAAATCATAGTGTTGGGTGATCTAACTTTTCATGAGATGAAGAAGGCTTTCATGCTGGGAGGATGGATCTGGGTCAGACCAATGGGTTGTAATCCTCTCTTATACTACTTCTATCAATAAAGCTATTTGAGTTTTCCTCCATATTCTTGTATATCTCTAAATTTTGTATTGATATATGCATTTGTATGGTTAATATATCTCTGATCCTATATTGTTTATGATTATAGATCTCTATTCTTTGATGGTATTATGTTGCTTTGAATCTACAATTTTCTTTGAAGTGGGACAAGTGGGGAAGGAGTGGCAAAGATCTGTCAAAGGGGAGAGGAAACAAGCAAGGAGCCAAGTGAAAGACTGAGGTTGGTACTCTCTACTTCTCTCTCATCTATTTCCCATAAAGGAAAACCCAAGTAACTTTAGTTTGTTTGTTTCTAAGATAAATACCCGTCTTAGTGGGACTAGCAGCTCTGAATGGACACTAGTTTTCCCGATAACACTTCCTTGGATTGCAAGACTTGAAGACCAAGAAAATAATGCAAGTGTCCTAATTCTATCATTTCAAACTGGTTTTTAAGGCTGGACTTCACATGTTTATAAGGTTGGGATCACTACTAGTAAGGATAAGATCATTAACATAAAGAACAAGAATGATAAGAGACTTACCCACTTTCTTGGTGTAGACAATATTGTCAGAATGACACCTAGAAAGCCAGTATCTAAAAGAAATCTATCCATTTTGGCATACCAAGCCCGAGGGGATTGCTTGAGACCATAGAGGGATTTCTTAAGCTGACATACAAGGTTGGAGTCTGTTTGTATAAATCCAGGAGGTGGTTCCATATAGATTTCTCCATGCAAGTCCGCATGCAAGAAGGCAGATTTAACGACCATATGATGGACTTCCCATTTGAAAGAAGCAACAAGGGAAAGGACAAGGCAGATATAGTTCATTTTGGCAAAATGGGAGAAATTTTCAATATAGTCAAGTTGTCTTCTCTTTGGAAGAGGAACAAGATCCCATGTATCATTTTCCAATAATAAATGATATTCTTCATTCATATCTACGTCCCAATCTGGATGGCCTAAAGCTTCTGCAAAGGTGTCAGGATCATAATTCGCTGAAGCTTGAGCTAGTAAAGAAGATGCTCTATCAAACTAAGAATGTGTACGTCGCTGATTTGTAGGCTTACTTGCAAGAGAACCTGTTGCATCCCAAGTAGCACAGACCCATTTTGGAAGTTGCGGAGATGAAGGAGGATCCTGAGAAGGTGGGGGAAGATTGTCATCCTTGCTGTCATCATCTGAAGAAGAAATATTTTCAGAAGTAGAAGGGATAGAGAGAGGTGGCACATTCACCGAGATAGACTCATAGACCGATATATTTTCAACAAACTTTACATCTCTTCTAATGATAAATTTTTTGGATTTAGGTGAAATAAGTCTATATCCTTTGAATTCTTTAGAATATCCAATAAAAATACATTTTTCACTCTTAGATTCTAAGGATTTATGTTTCTCATCTGGAATATGGGCCCATGCTTCACTTCCCAAAACACGAAAGTGACTTACATCTGGCTTAATTGAGCTCCATGCTTCTTCTAGAGTGATATTCTTTAAAACCTTAGGAGTGTGATTTACTATCTAATTTGCACAGTTAATTGCTTATGCCCAAAAATTAAGACTAAGTCCTTTAGATTGAAGCATACAATTATCCATTTCCTTTAAGTTGTGATTCTTCCTTTCAGCTACACCATTTTGTTGTGGAGCATATGGAACAATATGTTGCATTCGAATTTCATGCTAAGCGCAAAAGTTGATGAATTTGTTGTTAACATATTCTCTGCCATTATCAGATCTTAGCTTAAGAATTTGATGTCCAAATTGTTTCTCAACAAAGGCCTTAAAAAGGCCAAGAACATGTTAAATACTTCACTCTTGAGTTTTAAGAAGTATACCCAAGTGCGTCTAGAGAAATCATCAATGAAAATTAAAAAATACTTGTAGCCAAAGAATGAAACAACTAGAAGTGGACCACATAAATCACTATGCACAAGCTGTAAATGGGCTGAGGCATGCCAAGAGGCATGTTTTTCAAAACTATTCCGATGATGTTTTCCGAGTACACATCTGGAAAAACACCATTTCTGCAAGATAACATCGGAAGACTTGTCACCATATTTTCTTTACATAGATTTTGAAGGGAGCGATAGTTTAAGTGACCAAATTGTTCATGCCAAAGTTTGCCCACTTTATCATTATGAGAAACAAATACTGATGGAAGAGTTGATGACCCAAAGTTGTTAAACTTATACAACCTTGTAGAATCATCAACAATTCCAGTAGCTAAAATATGTGTTAGGTCCTTAATTACAACATCGTGAGGTGAAAATTCAACAGTTTTACTTTCACCTGAATGAGTTATATGATATACAGATAGAAGGTCGTAGGTTAAGGTTGGAACACATAATACATCATTAAATTAACCATTGTCTAGATGAATAGTTCCAGTCCCTACAACACTAAGGGATCTATCATCACGAACATATATATTTTTGGTGTTACAATCATTTAAAGAAGAAAACATGACTTTGTTTTTGGCCATGTGATAAGAAGCTCCAGGATCAATGAGCCACTCATGAGAATGAAAAGAAGAAGATACATTTAGTGCATAACCCGACTGAGATGCTTCAACCACATGTAAAAGTGGTATTCCTGAAGTTGAAGTTGAAGTTGAAGAGTGCTCCAAATGGATGTTATGCTTCTTCATTATTGCTTTCAAGGCTTCCATCTTCTTAAATCATTTGGATTCTAAGTGGCCATCTCGATTACAAAAGTTGCAATGTCTATCAACCTTATTCCTTTTGTTTTTATTTGCCTTATAATTTTGTTGGATTGATTTTTCATTTTGAGAATGAAAGTGCTTAGGACCCTTGGTTGGTTTAGGACCATTCTTTATAGGATGATGCTTCTTAGGATTCTTTGAACTTGGTTGCTGCTGGGTGGATAAGGCTTTCTTAGAAGAGTTTCCAAGATTAAGAAGACCAAGGTGTAAGCGTTTTTTTGTTCTCTTATTAAAGAATCACAAAATGCATCAAAAGAGGGGGATTTTTAGGCTTGTCCTTGTGAAGTAAGGACTTCTCTAGTAAAATGGAATGTGGAAAGAAACACAGAGTAGGCTGGTCCTAACTTAGTATGAAAGGAATAGATAAGGCTACCATCTTCTTTCGTAACTTTAACACCTTCCAAGAGAAGTCTAAGGGACTTGAACTTTGACAAAAAATCTTCAATGGAAGAAAAATTATTGGGGTCCAACGTAAGCAACTCATTTTCGAGTTGATGGGCTCTAATTTCATTTTTAATTCCAAAAACTTTATTGATTTGTTTCATTGCTTCATCAGGGGTATCAAGTTCTGTGATATGGAATCTAAGGTCTGGAGAAATAGACATCCCTATCAACCCAAATGCTTGATCTTGCTTATTTTCCTATTTGAATGTCTTATATTCATATTTAGGTTTAGACTCTTGGCCTGGGGCTATTCTATAAATACCTTTACTTCTAAGTAAATCCTCCATGTAGGACACCCATTGGAAGTAGTTGGTGTTGTCAAGAATAACTTGGCATGGAATTTCCATTTTAACAGAAACTGTAGATGCTGAAACTAAGTATTCTAAAGGAAATATCTCGAAAAATTAGGTCGATTAAAAAAACAGCTCTGAAAACAGTTTCTGGATGAAAAAGTTATGGCTTTTTGAAGAAAATTTTTTGAAGATGCCAACAATGTACGTGAATGTGCAAAAGTGAATGATAATGTTATATTTAAAAAAAAAAACCTCTCTTTCCAAACTTAATCTAATTAGCTCACTTAAAAAAAAAATTATGTGACCCACTTTTATAAATAAGTGAAAATCACTTTTATAATGGTACTTTATGAGCTACCCACTAAATTGTAACTTAAATAAAAGATAAAGCAACCTTAGAATTATAAGTGACTCACTTTTTATAATGGGTGAGAACACTTTTACATAAAGTAACTTTAAAACATAAGTTACATGTGCTTTTTGAAAGGGAAACTCAACAAAAAGAAAAACTTAAACCCAAGACCTCTATTCTCATAAAGTAACTTTGGACCAAGTGAGCTAGATTAAAAGGTTAGTAATTTTTGGAAAAGAGGAAGGGAGTTTTTTTTTTTTTTTTAATGTCTTTTGTTTTTTTTAGTCACTGAAGCTTTGGAGTGTGTGCTTATTTGGAAAAACCATTTTTGCTTACAAAACAAAAAAACACACAACCCAACACAGACATGCAAAAAAAAAACCAAACCTTATGGCTTGAAGCTAGCTTTTGCCGGAAACTAAATATTCTACTCAATGTTTCTAATTTTCTGAGATCACACTAAGGCGTGACGGAAAATAGCATACGCATGAGAAAAATCATTCCTTTTTGTTTATGATTTGTTCACATCACATAGAGTCGTGGGATAAAGAGCATACGTAAAAATGAAAGTTATAGATCCGGTAATAAAAAACGAAGAGATAAATAAACCGAAATAAAGAAAGAGATAAATAACTAAAACTGCAAATAAACACTATATACCTCCATATCTTAAAAATGATGTAGCTAGGGCTACCAAAAACCTTTTCGCGTGAAACGAAAGGGGTTCCTCATTGGAACAGATGCTACTAACACGATAGAGCAGTCCTCTCGGCCCGAAAACAGTAAAAAATAGTAGATCTAGGAAACGAAAATCGGATGCAGTTGTACTAGCTTCAGACTTGGATCACCAATGGATGCAACCCTCAAATAGCTCTGATACCACGTAGGAATTTACAGGGTAGGTTCCTCAGATAGTACACCAAATGATACAAATCACAAATAGATCACAACTCAATACACTAGTATTCTTGACGTGGTTAAAACCCTCAAAGTGGGAAACATTCCACGGCCTAAGCCAATGTGGCCACTTCAGGCAATTTATTAATAAAATAAAGAAAATTTACATAAGCTTCTCTCATGAGTGGTCACCTTACAAATGACCTTCCATGCTCTTTAAATACAGATCATGGACCAATTAGGTGTTAAGCCATAGATCAAGTGTCGGTAATACCGAGGAGAGAATGAATCATCGGATCACTTCATGTCTAGAAAATATCATGACCGCCGGATTTGTAAGTTACAAAAGTACATAGTAAAGAAAAACACTTTACCTAACTCTACACTAGACCAAGTTATACTTAACTATTTCCTATGTGTCAGACTATCCTAATAGGGTGGTTAGGCCTCATAAAAATAAACTCTTCATTATTTTGAATCGCCACACATTTTATCATTATTCTCTAGCAAAAAATGCAAATTAGTTCTTTTTTGCTACTTGGAGAAATATTTGATTTTTCTATGATGCAAATTCTTGTGGACATGATCTTCTACATGGAGATGTTTTCCTGGGGGTGAAAGAAGTGTTTATTGGAGAATATTATAAGTTTCATGATTCATCTTCTGTATTTTTCATATTGGATTTGTGTTAGTATGGTTTCCATTTTGCGTCATGACTAAATGTTAAATCTATTTTGAAATCTTGCACCATTATATTATGCAAAAGTTTTCTCTTGAAACCTATAAGGAAAGTTTGATTTTTCATTCCTTATATTTATTTTCTTCCATCACAATGAAAATAGTTAGGGTTTCAAAAGTGTATGCCCTAATCACCCCTCCTTACTCCATCAAACCTTCTTATGGAATTTTATCCCTAGAAGATTCCATCAATCCCATTTAGGATAAGACGCTAATCATTATTGTGTTGATCTTAAAATCTATTTTGAATATGAAACTTGGAACAAGCTAGCTTCACGATTAGGTTTTAAGTGTCAATATTCTTCCTCTTATTATCCGTAGGGGATTGGCTAAGTTGAATCTTATTCCCCACTAAAACATGGGTAAACCATAGGAGAGAACTTTTTCCCCCTTGGACAACCACCTGTTAGAATCCTTATATGATCAACACATAACATGATGCCATGGTCCTCCACTTCATGCTTCAGTCTGATCTCTCTCTCTCCCATCTAACATTCCTTCTTGAAGGAAGGTGGGTCATCCATTGACAAGTACTTTAACCATTTTTAAATCATGTATTTTCACCTAATGTTATGGGCATAATAATATGGATCAAGGGTAAAACTAGATTATTGACCAATATTGGCTATAATCTTGCTCCCTCACTTCACCTAGGAGGTTAGTCTTTGAATCTAGTCCATGAGGACCTCCTTTGAGCCCTTTGGGTTTTAGTAATGACATTACTGGGAAGGCACTATTCGAAGTAGTGTGTCCAAGATATTCCATACAAACTACTTTCCATCCTTCCCTTTTTGTTCATCTCCATTCTCTGGGATGGTAGTCATTGGCCATTGAAATTGACACCTTTCATCCTCATCCTCGAGTTTGAGCTTGTAAAAATTAACCCTGGAGGTTGATGCAACTAAAAGAAATATATAAGCATAAGAAATACACGATGAAAGGAAAAAAATGCAAAATATGGTTGGGACATTTGTTTAGCACTTGTGCACAAGCCTAGTACGAACGCTACCCCCCTCATTAGCCATCACACAGTTCCTCAAGCACATGATGAATCTAGACTTAATTATCGGAGAATCCACTGTGAAAACCATTTTCCGTCAACGTTTCAAATCCCAACTGGGATCCATCATCAGGAATTTGTTGAATGCTGATAGTAGAAGAGCTTAATTGTGCAGCTCTTCTTGTTATCTTCACTCTAAATTTTTCAAGTAAAATGATTTCACTCCATGTATCCCCTCCGTATAGGGAAATGATTCTGGATTTAAGACATCTGTGGTATATATATTTAGAATTAGTTACCGGAGAATCCACAGTAAAAACCATTTTCCGTCAACGTTTCAAATCCCAACTGGGATCCATCATCAGGACTTTCTTGAATGCTGATAGTAGAAGAGCTTAATTGTGCAGCTCTTTTTGCTATCTTCACTCTGAATTTTTCAAGCAAAATGATTTCACTCCATGTATCCCCTCCGTATAGGGAAATTATTCTGGATTCTATGATAACTAAGTCTAAAGATATATACCAAATATGTCTTAAATCCAGACACATGATGACTCATCTAGAAGGGGTAATGAAAAATCTCAAAAGCAAGCTCAGGCTCCTGAGCTATGCATCCAAATCAAAGAAAATCACAAAAAGGTAAAAGACACACCAAAGAAGTAGAAAAAACAAGTTTAGGAAAGTGGTATCTCATGATTCCATGATTGTTCCCTCTTTACACATATACATGTAGGATGTTGGACCTTCAGTAGTTGGTCACATGGCTATTTCACCTTGCCCTAAAGTCATTCTCACTTTGTCACCACCATATTTTAAACATACCTATGGATTGATGGGATAATTTGGGACATGTCTCTTCCCTTTTGGGGTTGGAAACAACTAATAGGGTTATTGGACAAATCATCCCTAAGATAAGGAGTTACCTTGTTTACAAGACTTGATCTAGTTAGACATTTGAAGGTGAGCTATGTGTGAATTATTTTTGTGCCCTTATCATTAGGTGTGGTCCACTATGATGCATTTGAGGTTATTGTCCCTAATGATTTATGATTCCACTGATTTTTAAGTAACGTTTTGTTAGGAAGTGTTATCATCACAAAAGATGCCCCTTGTGAGATGATTTTGATCCGTAGTAGTAGTGTTCTAGGTCGTTTTTCCCATTCCATAGAACATGTATGACTTTTTTGATACAATGTTCCCACCTAGAGTAGAGAGTTGGGCTATATAATGTTTCCACATGGTACTTGACACTTTGAATTAGTGCCATATGCTGAAACACTAAGTTAGTGAGGCTTGGTGTTGGATTTATTGGAGATGTGCCCAGATGGACACAAGGCACCCCCAGGTTGGCCTTGGCACTTACATGTTTCATCCATCAAATGAACTCCTTTATTGTCCCAACCATGATGATTGATAAGATGACTCATCTAGAAGGGGTAATGAAAAACCAAAAGCAAGCTTAGGCTCTTGAGCTATGCATTCAAAACAAAGAAAATCATAAAAAGGTAAAAGGCACACCAGAGGGGTAGAAAAATCAAGTTGAGGAAATGGGAAACTCATTCCTTCATGATTTCTCCCTCCTTACATCTATATTCTTGGATGTTGAACCTCCACTAATTGGTCACATGGCTATGGAATCTTTCCCTAAAGTCATTCTCACTTCAAAACCACCATCTTTCAGACACACCTATGGATTGATGAGATAATTTGGGACATGTCTCTTCCCCTTTGGGGTAGGAAACAATTGATAGGATTGGATGAATCATTCCTAACATAAGGAGTTTACTTGTTTACAATAATTTATCTAGTTAGACATTTGAAGGTGAACTTTGTGTGAAGTATTTTTGTGCTCCTAACATTAGGTGTAGTCTGTTGTGATGAATTTATGGTTATTGTTCCTAATGATTTATGATTTCACTATTTTTAAGTAAGGTTTTGTGAGGAGGTCTTATCATTGTAGAAGGGGCCCATTGAGAGATGATTTTCATCCATTGTAGTAGCATTCCAGGTCGTTTATCCCATTCCATAGAACATGTATGACCTTGTTGATACAATTTTTCCCTCCTAGAGTCGAGCATTGGGCTATTTGATGTTTCTACATGGTACTTGACACTTTGAATTAGTCCCATGTACTAAAATGCTAAGCTAGTGAGGCTTAGTGTTGGATTTATTGGAGATGTTCCCAGATGGACCCAAGACACCCCTAGGCTGGCCTTGACATTTTTTGGTAGGTGTTTCTTGTTCTAGAGCCTAGATGATGATGGTTATCCTTACAATGATAGGGTAGGGCTTGCACATCATTGATGGATCCCAACGCTTGATTCGATTGATGCCACATCAACCTTATTTCCCTTAGAAGGATGACATAAGGCACCTTGGTGATCACGTCATGGTTTGGAGGCACCTTTTGATGCATACTCTTGGACTTCGAGATACTTTTTGGAGTATGGAGCACTTATTAGTCTATTTTTAATTTCTTGTGGCATTTTGAGCTCCCTTGAAGGATGACATCATAGTGGAGGAGGATTTTCTCCCACACATGTTGGCTATTTTGGTAATGAGGTTGGCTTGTAACCTCTCATGTATTGAACACTCAAATAAACTCATATTATGGTTTTTTCTTGTAAGCTAATGGAAATAAGGGTGGTTAGGTCGCATATAAACAAAGGCTCCATTATTCCATTTTGAATCATCACAAATTTTATCAATATTCTCTAGTAGACAATGAAAAGTGATCCTTTTTCGCTACTACTTGGACAAACATGTGACTTTCTCATGGTGCAAATTATTTTGGAGATGATCTTTTGAATGGAGATGATTTCCTGGGATTGAAAGAAGTGTTTATTGGAGAATTTTGTAAGTTTCATGATTCATCTTTGGTATTTTTCTCATTTTATTTTTGTTAGTATGGTTTCCATTTTGTGCCATGACTAAATGCTAATTCTATTTTGAAATCTTGCACCATTATATTATGCAGAATTGTTTTCTTGAAACCAATAAGGAAAGTTTGATTGTGAATTCCTTATATTTTATTTCTCCCCTCACAAGGAAAATAGTTAGGGTTTTAAAGTGGATGCCCCAATCATCCCCCCTTACTCCATCAAAACCTTTTTATGGAATTTTAGCTCTTGAAGGCTCCATTAATCCCATCTAGGACAAGGCACTAATCATTATTGTGTTGATCATCCTTAAAATCTATTTTGTAGATGAAACTTGTTGCAAACTAGATTCACTATTAGGTTTTGAGTGTCAATATTCATCCTCTTATTATCCATAGGGGATTGGCTAATTTGGGGCTTGTTACCCACTAAAACATGGGTAACCCATAGGAAAGAACTTTTTTCCTCCTAGGACAACCACCTAGTTAGCATCCCTATATGATCAACACATAACATGATGCCAGTATCCAACACTTCTTACTTCATTATGATCTCTCTCTCCCATCTAGCATTCCTTCTTGAAGGAAGGTGGGTCCTCCATCAACAAGTACTTTAACCATTTTGCAATCATGTTCTTTCACTTAATATTATGGGTGTACTAATATGGATCAAGGGGAAAACTAGAATTTTCACCGATATTGACTATAATCTTGCTCCCTCACATCACCTGGGAGGTTAGTCTTTGAATCTTTCCTAGGTGGACCTCCTCTGAGGCCTTAGGGTTTTAGGAATGGAACTAATGGGAAGACACTAATTGAAGTATTGTGTATAATATATTCCATACATATCACTTTCCATCCTTCCTATTTGATTCATCTCCATTCCTTGGGCTAGCAATCATTGGCCATTGAATTGACACCTTTCATCCTCATCCTCGAGTCCAGGCTTGTAAAAATTAGCCCTGGAGGTTGATGCAGCTAAAAAAAGATAAAAGCATAAGAAATCCATTATTAAAGAAAAAGAAAGATGAAAAATATGGCTGGGACATTTTTTTAGCACGTGGGGAAATTCCTAGTATGAATTACTATTCCCCTCATTAGCCATCATGTAGTGCCTCAAGCACATGATGCTTCATCCATCAAATGAACTCCTTTATTGTCCCAACCTTGATGACTGATAAGATAACTCATCTAGAAGTGGTAATAAAAAATATCAAAAGAAAGCTTAAGCTCATGAGTTATGCATCCAAATCAAAGCAAATCATAAAAAGGTAAAAGGCACACAATAGGGGTAGAAAAATTAATTGAGTAAATGGGAAACTCATGCCTCCATGATTTCTCCCTCCTTACATCTATACACTTGCTTGTTGAACTTGCAATAATTGGTTACATGGCTATGACACCTTTCCCTAAAGTCATTCTCACTTCACAACCACCATCTTTCAAACACACCTATGGATCAATGGGCTAATTTATGACATGTCTCTTCCCCTTTTGGGATGGAAACAACTAATAGGGTTATTAGACGAATCATCCCTAACAAAAGGAGCTTACTTGTTTATAAGACTTGATCTAGTTAAACATTTGAAGGTGACCTTTGTGTGAAGTATTTTTGTGCCCCTAACATTAGGAGTTGTTTGTTGTCATTAATTTATGATTATTGTATGTATTGATTTATGATTTCACTTGTTTTTAAATAATGTTTTGTTAGGAGGTGTTGCAATAGTAAAAGAGGCCCCTTGAGAGATGATTTTCATCCATTATAGTAGCATTCCGAGTCGTTTTTACCATTCCGTAGAACATATATGACCTTGTTGATACAATGTTTCCCACCTAGAGTAGAGCATTGGGCTATATGATGTTTCCACATGGTACTTGGCACTTTGAATTAGTCCCATATGTTGAAACACAAAGCTAGTGAGGCTTGGTGTTGGATTTATTGGAGATGTGCCCAAATGGACCCAAGACACCCCCAGTTTGGCCTTGACATTGTTTTGTGGGTAATTCTTGTTCTAGGGCCTAAATGATGATGGTTATCCTTGAAATGATAGGGGAGGGATTACACACCACTAATGGACCCTAGTGCTTGAGTCAATTGATGCCACGTCACCATTATTGCCCTTAGAAGGATGACATATGGCACCATGGTGATGATGTCATGGTTTGGAGGCAACTTTTGATGCATACTCATCGGCTTTGAGATACTTTTTGGAGTTTGGATCACTTATTAGTTATTTTTCACTTGTTTGTGGGATTTTGAGCTCCCTTGAAGGATGACGTCATAGTGGAGGATGATTTTCTCCCACACATGTTGGATATTTTGGCATTATTTGTTATGTTTTGAGCTATAATGAGGTTGGCTTGTAATCTCTCACTTCTTGAACACTCTCATATTATGGATTTTTCTTGTAAATTAATGGAAATAAGGGTGGTTGGGCATCAATTTTTTTATTATTTTTTTCGGTGAAGAAAAATCGTAATTTTATTCAACTTGGAAATCAAGGAACAAAATTACATTTTGCAGGTGCCTGAAGACATTCATTTAGCTCAACCTTTCAACCGATGCCCAAAAAAAAAAAAAAGAAAAAAGAAAAAATTAAAGGTTAGATTAATATTTCGAAGCAATGCAAGTCAATAGTTGGCACCCAAAGAAAAAACCAAACCAAACAGAAAGGAGAATCTGAGACTAAGAAAATATGCTTAGTCACCCTTTTCTACCTTTATTCTTCTCTACTTTTCGTCATCCTCCTTGATTAGGACTGGACATTACAATAATTAGTTGGTTGTCTGCTGCTTTCCTTGGATGTTCCTTATCTGATTACGAACTATCAGAGGAATAAGGACATTTGAATCCTCCAATTTCATTCTCCTTCTGCATATCTTGACCAAGATTCCCTTCCACACTGGGATTTTGCAAACTTACTGTCACCATTCCTTCCTAATTGGTTCCTTTTCTTGTTGGAGGATCTTGTGGGTTTGAGTTTTCCTCGGTTATGGGATCCTCTTCCTCTTCTTCATCAGGGTGTTGTGCTTGGAATTGAAATCCATTAGGCCAAAGGACATGAGTTTTGTAAATGTCCAACTTGTAGACAAAAATGACACCTAAATGTCATATTCTCATAGTCTAAGAATTGAGTCCAGCACTGGTTGTTGTGTGTTAAAAGAATACGACTAGGAAGACCTCTGTTGAGGTATACCTCTACGCAAATTCTAGAAAAAGTAGATATTGCTTATTCTGTTCTTTATGTATCCATCTTGATGTACCTCCCCAATTGGTTAGCGTTTCTTTCTAGAACTTGGATGCCATAAATGAAGGGGTAAATTATGCAATATTACCCACATTGGAATTTTGGAGACCACCATTGAGCTAGCATCAAATTCTAGGAACCATGGTTTAATGAAAAGTCCCGCATTATCCCATAACCATGGACTCTCTTGTATAACATATTCTCTGATCTCTGATGATTCAAATTTTACTATGAAAAAACCCTTAGAGCAGAGGTGAACCTCATAATTTGGTATCCAAGTCATAAAAATCCACTTAAAAATGTCCATAGATTTTGGTCAAAAACCATTAAACCTGCAAATGATTGCTGACAGGTTGTATGAAGATTAGTTGTCTCTACTAGATCTATTGTCATTGTTGGGATTTGTTTTAGTTGTTCCACAATATAGGGCCTATGAATGCTTAGAGTCTATTCAGATTTACCTAGTGCATCAGATTTACCTTTTAAGGCATCTTTGAAAGAAGTATATCCATGGAATGGTCTAGGCGAACCCCCCCATAGCCTTAAGTTAATGATGATTGTGGAGTTCCATTCTACGCCATAGTCCAGTAACTATTGATCATCCTTCATCGATATACTGACATAGATCAAACTCTGCGAGTCCATTGGAATATCCAATCTGTGATGGATCTCCCTTTTCAAATCCCGTTCCAAAAAATCCTTTTTGACTCGATGAGGATCGACCTTCCAAATGCGGTTTGAGCAAAAATTTAAAATACTGTGCCTTTTCCCATAACAAGTGCTTTCTCTCTTTTGTTGGGGAACAAGTGTGCCTCTCTCCCAGATTTCATCGACCTTCCTTGCTGTCTTCAACGAATTCTACCAAGAAGAGGGGTAAAAAGCACAAGTTTCATCTTGTACAGAGGAGGGCTTCCAGATCAATAGAACACCACATAATCTTTATCCACTGGGAAAATCATGTCCCGCCACTGATCTACTGACCTTTTTGCTTTGTCGGCTAGAAATATAACCTGGAGAGAACAGATTCTTAGATCCGTAGAGGAACCATCATCATTGCTCATTTCTTCATAGAAAACGATAGATATGTAGTTACCACTACTTCCAGTAGAAAAATCTGCCAGATCTGGGCCGCCAGGGTAACAAAAGGTTGAGAAACCCTTCCATTTTCTGCCACAGGTTTCTGCTTGAGGGATCAGCTTCCCAGGCCCTACGACATCCTTGATTGTCTCTGTACACTTTGTTCCCTGTGAGAAAACGATACCACAACCTCCGTGAGGCTCGAAAACACCGATATGTATCAGATCGCTACAAGAAAGGGTGTACTGGGAGCCAAAGGCAAGCTAAGGAAAGTCAACACGCTGAAATTTTCATCCAAGAACCCTGCCATTGCTTCTGATTCCAGTTTTTGGTTCATGTAATCCTATCCCTTCCATTCCAGCGCACTTCCATTCCAGCACACTTCCATTACACTTCGGTCCTAGACTAAACGACATATGAGGTAATTGTACATATCCTCGACCATGCATAAGATTATTGTATAAACCAAAAGCCACATGCCCAAATCCACCATGGGGACCAGCAGGGTACCCAAGCGTGACAACCAAGCCAAAAATTGCGAATAATACCGATGAAACCTTAGCATGTTCGAAAGTCATTTTTTCCTATGTTCTATTCCTTTCTCAATCAGTGATTAGGTATCATATAAATAGAGGCTCCATTATTCCATTTTGTATCATCACAAATTTTATCAATCTTCTCTAGCAAACAATGAAAATTGATCCTTTTTCATTACTTGGAAAAACATGTGACTTTTCTATTGCACAAATTATTATGGAGATGATCTTTTGCATGGAGATGTTTCCCTGGGATGGAAAGACGTGTTTACTCGATAATTTTGGAAGTTTCATGATTCATATTCTATATTTTGTATATTTTATTTTAGTATGGTTTCCATTTTGTGCAATGAATAAATGTTAATTCTATTTTGAAACATTGCACCATTATATCATGCAAAATTGTTCACTTGAAACCTATAAGGAAAGTTTGATTATTTTTCTTCTCGGCCCAAGTGTTTCGGGCGTTATTACATGTTATCAATGGGCTGTTTTCCTCTCATGGAGGCCCATGGGATCATACAGTCGGAACAGTGTCTTTGGTGATTGTTTCAGGCCGAGACTCTGTCGTGTTTTTTGTTTTTTGCAAAAGGGACAGAACTGTACCCAACATCAGGGGATATGGACTTTTAAGTTGTTTTTGGATAGTTTCAGAGAAGAGACTTTTTTCTCTGGGTCAGCTGAGGGAGTTTTCCTCACTGCAACTGAATGCTTTGCATCTGCTTGTAACTTTTTATCTATTTTATATATAAAAAGTTCGCTTTTATCTCCGGAAAAAAGGAAAGTTTGATTATGCATTCTTTATATTTAATTCCTCTGCTCACAAGGAAAATAGTTAGGGTTTTAAAATTGGATGCCCTAATCATCCCACCTGTTAACACTTAGGTTGTTCCCTTTGACTCCCAAGGGAATACGACCGAGGTAACCACAAACCAATTTTTGGACTGCAGGTCCTAGCCTACCTGCAATCAGAGAGGGCTCTCTCTATAGGATTTAGCTTTGTTTGAACGATTTTAGGCTAGTTATGGACTTCTTTATGTTTTGTTTAAATTTTGGTGGGATGATTAATGCCTTCAAGTAGGGAGGCATGCATAGTGTAAGAGATTCAAACCATTGGGCATGGAGTCATGAAGTAAGGCTGCTGGTGCGTTTTCTTGGTCACAAGGGGACTATAAAGCATGATAGCTATACATGAAACAACGTTCAGGCTAAATACGAATGGAATGATGGCTAAGGAATGAGAGGCAACTAAGAATCTCTCCTTCAACTTAACAGAGGGAAAGTGAATGAGCTCTATCTAGGAGCAGTCAAGAATTCCTGGATAATTGTCATACATGTGTGAATTAGGGGAAATATGAGCCAAAAGGAATTCACATTCACAGCTAATTCAAAGGAAAACATATAGAAACAACAGAAATTGAGCATAGAGTGCAGTTAAGCAAAGTCTAGGCTATCCATTTTTCCTGTTATTTAGACAATGATACGATAGCGGATAAATATATATATAAAATGAAATAGAATGAAGAAAAACTTATTGTCCCATGTAGCAGCACAAGAATTCCACAGTCACTCTTCAACCATTTGAACACAATAGACAGTCAGTCCTCCAATCTTTTCAGCAGTCTTTGATTAAAGAAATTCTCAGGCATACAGTGCAAGTCTCTCATGAAGTGAATTAATCAACCAATTCCAAATACATTCTATGAGGGGATATATATACAAAAAGGAGATACAAAATATCTAGAGGATGAGTTATTAACTCATAAATTCTTTCACCAACTCCTAAGGAGCGGTTGATGAGAAAGTAAATGCTAAAGTAAATACAAATGTAATAGTTGTTCTTTTTTGTCAGCGAATGTTTGACTTTTGAGTCCATTTGAGTCGGTTGAAGCTGTGCTTTCAAAAATCCGCGCTTTTTGGGCTTGTTGTTCTAGCCCTTTGCCTTGTCATTGATTTGATTTGCTCCACCTGTTCTTTCCTGTGCTTTATCCGGTGTTTACTATTGACCTGTAGCTGACATGGAATTTGAAAATTGAAAAAGGAGCCAAAGACTGATATCACCTGGGTAAAATGGCCAGCATTGCTTGCCACCAATCTTCAGGAGGAAGCTGATGCCTTTGTATCTCGATGAGTGTCTCATCAGCCTCAGTATACGTGTAATAGTTAGGTGGCATCTCAAATAGGTGGTTGACTTCATGTTCCATGTAAAATAAGTTTTCCAGCTTGTCATAAAGAGTCTGTCCTAAAGGAGGTCCTGCTTGTGTTGGAGAACTTGATGAAGCAGTAAGCTGATTTGTGACATAATTATTGAGCCTAGTTGCATATTGGTCACGTGTTAATAACCTTCTAGAGCTGGTTAATAAGCTGGGCAATCCTCTAGTCTGCAGTGTTGCAAGCTTTATTTCAAAATTATCTACATCCTTTTGGATTTCCCGACATCTTGCTTCTAAAGTTTGAAGAAAGCCTCTTAATGTCAGCACTTTCTTGGCTGTCAGTATGGCATCTGTTCTGCTCATAATCTATAATGCTGCCAGTTCTTCCTTGGTTTGATGATTTAAGAAGTTAATCATTTTGTTGGCCTACTCATGCATGTTTCCCAATGCTGTTTTGGCTCTCTAATTTTCAAACTGAGCTTTGCCAATTAGTTCTACCTATTCATACATGGCTTGAATTGACCTCCATTGGCCAGTGATTGACTGATTTATCTTGGCCCACCAAATCTTCTTTATTTCAATCAAGGTTTTTCTAAAGCTATCTCTTTCTCCAAGGCTTTAATTTTGTCATTTAAGGCCTTAATTTCCCTAGTCTTTTCAGCTATTGTCATTTTAGATTTGTCATACTTTCCTTTAAGATTGGCCAACTTCTCTTTGGCCTCTTTTATCTCTGTAGCCTGAAGCTCAAGCTCCTTGACAACTTTCATCATTTCTTCCATGCTCATGCTTGTTTCAGATGCTGTTGTAGTTGCTACTGCTGTTGTTGCTGATGTGGCTTCTGGGATTGCTGCTGGCTTTGTAGGAGGAACAGGGACATTAGCTGGAACTGCTAGAGGTGGCTCGGAGGTTGCTTATCCTTGCTTACTCTGGGCTTCTCTTTCTAATTCTTCCTCCATCTTGATTACTCTTTGATTCATTTTCATCAGCAAATCTAATGTATCTTCAGTTTCTTTCTCTTGCACTAATTCCGCAGTTTGAGGGTGTTCAGTAGGAGGTAACCTCAATCGCTTTCTCAATGAAGCAATATCATCATCCTTCTTCTTCATAAGGGCCCTAACACCCTTAGGATCCTTAGGATCATGTCCTAGGTCAACAATAATGTCCTCCAATGTTTTAATTCTGTTGTCTTTAGCTGTGGAGGACATTCTTTCCAAATCTAACTGAGTGTTAGTGTTCTTCAATGATTCTTTTAATTCATGAGCCAATGTGGCCTTGTCTACTAAAGTAGCATAGACCATCTCACCAATTTTCTTATGTAGCTCAATTTGGTCCATGGGGTGGATGTCTTTGGCCATGACCTGCAAATTTGTCCTGACATAGTCTGCAGCTGTCTGAGGCTGCTGAACTTTGGGCTTAAAATGGCTGAGAATCATCTTCTCTTTCTTGATATCACATGCTGCCATCAATCTTTCCTGTTTGGTAGGTGTTTCTTTTAGGAAATGGTCATATAACTGCACTCTTAGTAGCTTATTTTGAGCTTTGATCTCTTTGAAGCTGGCTTTGACACTAACTAGTCTCTTGCTTTGTTGTGTGGAGGAAGACACCTCCAAGGCATGCTGTCTGTCTAGCTCTTGTTGGAAAGAGCTGGTAGGTCTTTGTTGGCTTCCCTCTCTGTCTCTCCTTGGGCTTTCAAGGATCTCTTCACTGATTTCCTCCTCAAATGGATAATCAACTCTTTTCCTCTTAGATTCAGGCTGCTGTGCAGATCCACTGGCAGGTGTGGAATCTTCTCTGTCACATTTTCTGCCTCTTTCCTCATGGGCAGGAGTCTGTAAAACTGGCATTTGGGGTGCCTCTGTTTGCTGTGGAGGAGCTTGTTCTTGGGACTGCTCCATTGAAGTAGCAGGCAGCTCTGTAGTCACCTGTTCTGTGTCCATTGGCTTTTTGCCTTTTGTTGTACCTGTTGTTGACGAAGATGGTGCTTGGTTGGGTTGTGCAGCTACAACAGCTGATGTGCCCTCTCCAATTTGCTGTGGCAACTTGAATGTTATCTGCTCACAAGAATCTAAGTCAAGAGTTTTTTCAAGATCTTTAACATTTTGCTCCATAATTTCCTCCCGAGTGAATTCTTCAACTAATGTGCCTTTTGCCCATGCATCTTGATTGGCATATTGTTCAATGTGTGGGATTTTGCAGTGTGTATAGGGTGTCAATCTATATTTGACTCTTCTGGCACTAATAAGACCAAGCGGGTCATAAGGGACCCACCAGAAACTTCTTTTCAACTTAAGTTGATCCTTCAGTATTAGGTTAGCATCTTTCCAACCTTCTTTCTTGTTCATGATAAAGGGGCCTAGGTAGTCTTTAAATTTCAGGCGACTCTTCTTCTTGGTGCTGTGAGAATGAGTAAGATCTGAATTGATTAGCTGCCTGTAGTATTCCAAGGCAAACATCCTCATTGGCACATATCTTGGGAGCCTGTAAGGACAAAGCTCACAACCATAGATTCTGATGATAGTGTGATCCTGGTATAGATACCAATCACCTAATTTGTAGCTCTTGGATAGCTGCAATATCTTCTGCATCTCATAAGATATTCTGGGAGGAGGAGCTTTCATTAAGAGGTAGGAGACTGGATAGACAAACTGGTCAATGAACTCACAATAAGAGTATGGAGAATGCTGGACTTGATGGAATACTGATGACCAGAGGACAACATATCTTCTTTCTCCTTTTGAATCCAATTTCTTGATGGGACACTGGAAGCTTTCAGTTTGATAATACATGAACAAATGGTAGATGTATGAGGAATATTTGAAGACTCCCTCCCTATCTAGCTTTATGAGCTGGTCATGAATTTTGTTTGCTATGAACTTGGCATAGTTATACTTGATAGAAGGAGGCTGCCCTTGGCTGAAGGAAGACAACAGAACCAACATTGTCTCATCCACATGTTCACTTGATTTGAAGCCTAACACATAGGATATGACGTCTACTAGTAGTTTGCCAACCTCATTGAAATTGACATATAGGAACGGAGGTGGCTCCTTAGGTTGGAAATCTGCCTTCATAAATGTCTTAGCAATTCTTTCAATCTTGGGACCAGGGAGCCAGGAGGCTTCTTCCAGCAAGTGCTTCATGGAGAAAGGATATAGTAGCTGCATTTGTTTGAAATTTAACATCTGGTTGATGGAGTCAAGAGTGATAAAAAAAAGTATGCTCCCAGATGGAGACTTGACAGCTCTTTGCTTTGGTTCATAATTTACAGCACACAGGTGAATAATCTCTGGAAAAACATTGACAGAGGGGAGAAAGTAATGAGGCAAATTGGACTCCCATATTCCATACATGTCAGAGTTGTTAAGGAAGTTGTTTCTTAGCTGGCAATAGGTATGCAAATGAATCCTGTCCCCAACTAGATCTTGAATAAGATAATCGCTGTCATCCAGGGCCATTGCCTCAAGCTCTTTGTTTGGTGGATTCATGGGAGTGATGTCTAGAGCTGATGGAGTGGTCATTATGGAACTTTTCAATGTTTGAGCTTGGAGGGAAGATCAAGGCAACAAATGACTAACAAACTTGATTGTGATGACTAACAGAGGAACCTGGGACTGAACTCAAATGTAACAATAGCTTGACTGCTTGGCACTATGATGAAAAAGGGAATTTTTGTAGAGTTTTTTGGGCCAACTTCCCTTCTCTTAGTGAATTCTCTGGATTAAATACTGTGAGGAAAAATGCAGAGGGGGAAGGAGTTACTATGACTTCAATGGACTGATTTACACGGTGGAATGAGGTGAAATTGGGCAATGTTGAGCTTCTGCAAGACTTTGTCTGGGGGTCAAGCTCTAAACGGAGCTTCGACGGTGAAATTGTAAACAGGCGCGGGTTTACAAGGTTGCTTTTGAAGGAAGGTGGGTCATCCACCAATAAGTACTTTAACCATTTTGCAGTCATGTGATTTTACTTAATCTTATGGGCATAGTAATATGGATTAAGGGGAAAACCATATTATTGACCGATCTTGACTATAATTTTGCAACCTCACTTTTCCTAGGAGGTTAGTCTTTGTCTCTAGTCCAGGGGAACATCCTATGAGGCATTAGGGTTTTAGGAATGACACAATTGGGGAGGAAATGATGGAATTAGTGTGTCCAAGATAATCCATACAAACCACTTTCCATGCTTCCTCTTTTATTAATCTCCATTCTTTGTGTTGATAGTCATTGGCCATTGAAATTAACACCTTTCATCCTCATACTCAAGTTCAAGTCCGTAAAACTTAGCCCTGGAGGTTGATGCAACTGAAAGAAAGATAAAATCATAAGAAAGACATGATGAAAGAAAAAGAAAAAATGAAATCTAACCCCCTCATTAGCCGTCATGTAGTTCCTGAAGTAAATGATGCTTTATCCATCAAATAAACTCCATTATTGTCCCAACCCTGATGCATAATATGACAACTCATCTAGAAGGGGTAATGAAAAATCTCAAAAGAAATCTAAGGCTTGCAAGTTATGCATCCAAATCAAAGCAAATCATAAAAAGGTGAAAGGCATGCCAGAGGGGTAGAAAAATCAAGTTGAGGAAATGGGAAACTCATGCCTCCATGATTTATCCCTCCTCAAATATATACACTTAATATGTTGTAACTCCATTAGTTGGTCACATGGATATGACAACTTGCCCTAAAGTCAATCTCACTTCACAACCATCATCTTTCAGAGACACATATGGATCAATGGGATAATTTGGGACATGTCTCTTCCCTTTTGGGGATGAAAACAACTAATAGGGTTATTGGATGAATCATCAATAACATAAGGAGTTAACTTGTTTGCAAGACTTGATCTAGTTAGACGTTTGAAGGTGAGCTTTGTGTGAAGTATTTTTATACCCTTAACATTAGGTGTGGTCTACTATGATGCACTTATGGTTATTGTCCCTAATGATTTATGATTTCACTTTATTTTAAGTAAGGTTTTGTTAGGAGGTGTTATCATATTAGAAGAGGCCCCTTGATAGGTGATTTTCATCCATTATAGTAGCATTCCAAGTTTTTTTTCCCTTTCCATAGAACATGTATGACCTTGTTGATATAGTGTTTTTGTTAAATTTGGTAACTAGGGCCAAACATCACTTTGGACAGCTCTTATGAGGCAACTGATATTTTTATTGGATTCCTCTTTCTGAGAGGTGTAGGATTGATCTAAATATCATCCCATTCTGACATGTACAAATGAAGTTATGAATTTATTTTTATTATGGGCAAATTGTCAAGGTCGGCTAGTAAACTCATGTAGGTTCAAAAGCCCAACAGTCACGTCTATGTATCCTCAATGTTTGCCTATAAATACATGATGCCTCATCCTCATTTTGACACACGTCACTATGATTCATATTTCTCTCTCTCATCTTGATTGGGTACAAATTTTTGGGCTTCTCTCTCTCTCTCCACACATGTGAAGGAAGCTTTAATTTTCTAGCCACTGTGTTGACCAAATTTGATCGAAATTTCAAGAGGTTGAAATTTTAGGAGACTGAAATTTCAGGAGGCTGAATTTGACCACTGCCGACCCTATTTGATTTCGGTTTTTTGAGGGAGACTTTTGTTTGGGCACAACGTAATTCTAGGCATGAAAAATGAGGTTGTTTGACCCCAATGTTGACCAACGTTGACTGCCTAGTTTTGGTTTCTGTGTTGACTTAAGTTGACTATATTTGACTGGTTATCTTTGGACTATTTTGGGCTGCATTATTTTGTTGTTGGAGGCCAAGTTAACCAAGTTTGACCAAGCTGTTTTGGAGGTCTATTTCAGCCCTTTGACCGATGTTGACTTTCTGGTTAGGGCTTTCTGTTTTTGCTATTTTGACATATCAGCTTGAGCAAGTGAATATTGTAAATTGTACTCTCTCTCTCTATGCTGAACTTTTGAAGAATTATAAGAAGAATTGATCAAGGGTTTCCCCACATTAGGGTTTGTCTGTGGTTGGTGCCATATCTTGTGTCCTCTTGTGTTGGCTTGTCTTTTACTGTTATTATTTATGTTCTATCTTCATTTTACTATCACGATGATGTGATTGCTGAAATGGATATTGGTATTGGGCTAATAAAGAAATTGAAGTAAAATTGCTCTAAGCATAGAACATACCATTGTTATCCTAAAATTAACATGGTATTAGAGTTGAGGTGAAGACAAAGCCCAAGCAAGAGTGAAGAGAAATCACTAAGAGGAGAAATTACTAATCAATGTTAAGTCTCAATGGCCTCCACATCGTACTTCAAGTATGATGATAAGCTTCATGATAAGTCTGATTATCATGCATGGAATATGTCTCTTGATTTGACATTAGAAGGGCAAGATGTGATGGATTATGTGTAGGGAAAGATTTCAGAACCTCCTTCTAATGCACCGGTTACTACTAAGACGAAGTACAAGAAGGGTGAAGTCAAATCCAAGAAGAACATCAGGGATTCTATTCAGAAGCATTTAGTTTCTTATATTTTCGATTTTAACACATCAAAGGAGATATATGAAAGGTTGGTTGGCATGTTCAAATCTAGCAATGCAAATCAAATTATTTTCCTCAAGAACAAGCTGAAGGATATAAAGAAAGAAAGAAATGAAGATATTCAATACTACTTCATGAGGAAACTGAGATAAAAAATGATCTTTCGATTGGAGAAGATATTGCTGATAGGGAGCTTACCCTCATTTCTCTTGGAGGACTCCCTCGAGAATGGCACATGTTCAACACTACTATTCTTATTAACGACATGATTCTAGGTTTTGAAGAATTGCTAACTAGATGTTCTCAAGAAGAAACAAGGGTGATGGAATTGGAGATGCATTCGAATAGGAATAATCCTACCACATTCTTCGCTCATGCCAAGAAGAAGAACAATGCATGTTCAAAGAAGCAAATCCAAGGAAGACCGAGATTCAAAAATGGAAGGAAGGGAAGATGCTTCGTTTGCAACAAGTTTGGTCACTATGCTAGGGAATGTCCAAATAGAAGGGAAACATCTCATGATGATGATCACAATCATTCTAAGGGCAACATCAACAATCAAAGGAATGACAGGTTTAACAACAAAGGGAAAATAAATGCTTCCACTACTCAACTTGGAAATGATCGAGCTTCTAATAGAACAAGAATCTCCAAGTATGATGAGTCTAATGTCGTAAATTCTAAGCCCAAGGAATTTTATCTTATATATGCCCTCTATGCTGCCTCTCCTTTGGATACTTTGGGAATTTGGTTGATTAATAGTGGTGCCTCAAGGCACTTAACCAAGTACAAGGAAGCTCTTTCAAATCTAATAGAGAAGGATACAATTTTGGAAATTTTCCTTGGAAGCAATGCCACCTATCCTAGAAAGGGAGTTGGGAATGTTACCCTCCAATTGAATCAATGTAACACCATTCATCTTCAAGAAGTCCTATATGTACCTGATCTAAAGAAGAATCTTGTGTCTATCTCAATGATGGAAGACAAAGGGTTTAAGGTGGCATTCATCAATGGAAAGGTACGTGTATGGAAAAGAAATTTCAAAGAAGTATTTACTCTTGGATTCAGGGTTGAAAATTTATATCAAGTTGGAGGAAGTCCATTTCTAGCTATGTCTTGTGACACATCTCTTCAATTCGAACTATGGCACTACAGGTTTTCTCATCTTCACTATAAGGCTCTACACGATGCAAGGAAGATGGTTACAGGTATGACCGAATTCAAATTAGAGCATGAATATGTATGTCAGGGATCTGCCGAGTGAAAACATACAAGGGAACCATTCCCCTCAAGTGATAACAAGACCACATACATTTTGCAACTGATTCATTATGATCTATCTGGTGTAATGCTCGTGAACTCATTGGGAGGATACTTATATTATGCAACCTTTATAGATGATTTCTCTCGCAAGACTTGGATATATTTCTTGAAGAAGAAAGACATGGTATTCTCATGGTTCCGTTCTTTCAAAGATTTGGTCGAAAATAAAAACGGGAAGAAAATCAAAATATTGACGACCAATAATGGAATTTAATATGAATCAAATGACTTCAAAGATTATTGTAGAGAAGCTGGCATTAAGAGGTATACTACTACCACATATAATCCTAATAAAAATGGTGTTGCTGAAAGGAAGAACCATTCTATCTTAGAAGCCACTCGTGCCATGCTTCATGATCAAAGCCTTCTAAAGTTCTAATGGGCTGAAGCTGCAAACACCACCATGTATTTTCAAAATAGATGCCCTCATCAAGCGTTGGACTCCAAGACTCCCGAAGAAGTTTTCACTGGTAAAAAACATGATGTTTCTCACTTTATAATTTTTGATAGCCCTGTATATTTTCATGTGACGAAAGAAAAGAGAAGCAAATTGGATGCTTCCGGGAAGAAAGAAACATTTGTGGGCTACAGTGAAACTTCTAAGGCATATAGAATGTACGTGCTTGATCAAAGAGAAGTGGAGATAAATCATGATGTCACTTTAAATGAGGATGTTTCCCTTGGGAAGATTAGTAACTTTCCTCTTCCAAGGAAGGACAAAGAAGCAAATTTTGAAAAGCAAGGAGAATCGTAGGATGACCAGATGCCCAATACTGAAGGACTAATGGATCCCATTGATCCACCCCCTCATGAGCCCTCCTCCTCGAAAAGGAGACCCTCATGGCTTAGGGAGACCCTCGAATATGCCGAGAGACATATTGCACCTAGGGGGACATTTCATGAAAGTAAGAAGATGAATAGGTACAAAGGGTACTTAACTGCTATGAGCACCATTGTTCAATTTGAGCCTTGCATATTCGAAGAATTTTCCAAACACTAGGTTTGGAAGGATGCAATGAACGAAGAGTATGAGTCAATTATGAAGAAGGATGTCTGGGATGTGGTCCCTAGACCCAAGGACAAATCCGTTGTCACCTCGAAATGGCTCTTTAAGATCAAGCATGGAGCTAATGGAAGTGATGAAAAGTTCAAGGCTAGATTCATTGCTCGAGGCTTCTCTCAAAATGAAGGTGTATATTATGATGAGATATTTGCACTAGTTGCCCGCTATACCAGCATTCGTTCAATTATAGCCCTTGCTGTCTCACAAGGATGGAATCTTCACCATATGGATGTCAAGACTGCTTTTTTACATGGTTCACTTAAGGAGGAAGTCTATGTAGAACAACCCGAGGGATTCAAAGTTCAAGATTGTCAAACACTTGTATGCAGGTTGAAGAAATCCCTCTATGGGTTGAAACAAGCACCACGGGTGTGGTATGGAGGATCGATATCTATCTAGTGAAGATGGGATTTAAAAGAAGTGAAGTTGACCCAAACCTTTACTTTAAGGTTGAGAATGATAGAACTCTCATCTTGTTACTCTATGTGGACGATCTCTTTTTGACAGGTGCAGACCCTATTATTCATCAATGTAAGAGGGAGTTGGCTTTCGAATTTGAAATGAAGGACCTAAGAATGATGCATTACTTCCTAGGTTTGGAGGTTTGGCAAAATTCAGGCGAGATTTTCCTTTCTCAAGGAAAATATATTGTGAAGATTCTTGAAATGTTTGGGACGGTGGGCTGCAAGTCTGTGACTACTCCATTGGAACTTAACTTCTATAAGTTATGCGGAAGTGCTGCTGGGCCCGATTTTAGAAATCCTTCTAAGCATCGTCAACTCATGGGGGCCTTGATGTTCTTGGTGAACTCCCACCTGGGTATATGTTTTGTAGTGAATACATTGAACCATTTTATGGCCGAGCCTCATCACATACATTACATTGTTGCTACGAATCTCTTGAGATATCTCCGGGGCACCATCACTTATGGACAGAGATACACTGTCAGAAATGTGAGGCTCCATGGTTACTTTGATGTAGACTAGGATGGAAGTGTGGCGGACTGCAAAAGCACATCTGGATGTTGTTTCTCTCTAGGTTCTACTTTGATATCATGGAAAAGAAGGAAGAAAAATTTGGTTGCCTTCAGTAGTGCTGAGGCTCAATATATATCTGCTAGTTTGGCCTCCTGTGAAGTTGTCTAGTTGAGGAAGCTCTTTAGTGAGCTATTTAGACATGTGCTAAATACCATAATGATCTTCTGTGACAACCAGAGTGGGATTCATATTTCTTATAATCCTAAGTTTCATGATCGCTCCAAGCATATTGATATTAGGTACCACTCTATCTGGGACATGGTACAACAAGGAACAATAAGGCTCCACCATATTTGGATCGATGAGCAGGTCCCTGATATTCTTGCAAAGCCCCTCAAGAAGGTAAAATTAGTAACCTTCTATTAATGACTTGGAGTCGTGGAGTGACCCTCTTATGAGGGTCATGTATGAGATGAATACTAATTTCTAAGAGCTCTGAGGGGCTTGGGGTACTTCTTGGAGCGATGAGCAACAATAGGGCAACACACCCTCCCCTAGTGGTGCGCTATATATAGGGTGAATGTTTCACCTTTCCCTGTGATACCCCATGGTGACTTATGCATAGGCTGAGTGGCTCACCTTTCCCTATGGCATATGAGCAAGATGAATGGTTCACCTTCTCCTACCGTTACATCTTACCCATGCAGTCCAAGAATCATGGGAAGTACATCTCATCTGGCCAATGAGTAGGGAAATGAGGATAGAGACCATAGTACTCCTGATGGATGCATCTTGTATTATTGTGATCCCTATGCTACGATGTTGATATTGATTTGGGATCAATGGAAACTGACTTCACGTCAGTTAAGAGTGGTATGACACACTCTCTATTATTGGAGACTGTCTTTGGGTCAGTGGAGAATGGTATGATACATTATCGATCATTTATTCTTTCTTCATGGTTCATTATAGCAGAGCGGAGTAGAGCAGCGACAAGGATGGTATGGATTGTCAGAAAATTTGGCAGGTGATGTTCTCCCTAGTTGAGAGGGAGTGTTAAAAATGGAAACTAGGGCCAAACATCACTTTGGACAACCCTTATGAGGCATCTGATATTTTCTTGGATTCCTCTTTCCGAGTGGTGTAGGATTGATCATCCCATTCTGACATGTACAAATGAAGTTATGATTTTTTTTTGATTATGGAAAAATTGTTAGGGTTGGCCATCAAAATCATGTAGGCTCAGAAGCCCAACAATCATGTCTATTATCCTCAATGTTTGCCTATAAATACGTGATGCCTCATCCTCATTTGGACACACATCACTCTCATTCATATTTATCACTCTCATCTTGATTGGGTATAGTTTTATGGGCTTCTCTCTCTCTCTCCACATGTGCAAAGGAAGGTTTGATTTTCTAGCTACTGCGATGACTAGATTTGACCGAAATTTCAGGAAGCCAAAATTTCAGGAAACTGAAATTTCAAGGGACCGAAATTTCAAGAGGCCGACTTTGACCATCATTGACCCTATTTGACTATGGTTTTTGATGAGCCTCATAAATGGGTAATTATATGGGCTCATTTTACCTCCTAACCTAGTCAAATAAACCATTCTCTTAGCTTATTGTATGATTTTCTGATTATATTTATGCTTATAGAGTGAGTTGAGTTAGTTTATGATGCCATGTGGTCTAATATGTGTTTAATGAAAATTATTGATGAATTTTGTGGTTAAAGTCAAGGATCCAGTGGAAAAATGGTAGCAATACCTCAAAGTGGACAAATGAGAGGACTTATAGGAGGGAATCCCCCTCATTTATTACTCCTCACTTCGAATTCCCCTTCATTCAGCTCGGAGTACAAGCAACCAAGTCATGCACTAGAAGGCAGCCGAGTAAGTGGAGGATGACTGATGATTATCTCGAGTTTTTGGAGCCAAGCCTCCCTGATTTTAAGGAAGCTATTGGTGAATTCATATGTATAAGTAGAGAGGCCTAGGGCCTCACTAGGGTCGGATTTTTGTTGTACTTTTTCTTATGTAAACTCTCATCAACTTCGCGTTTATTATTTTTGACAGTTCCATGTAATCTTGTTATTGTTTTGGAAATAAAGATGGAATCCTTTTTGAGTTAGAATTGAGTTAGCTCAAAGGATTGAAGCTCTTGGGTTAGGGCCCAATCAAAGAAACCGAGCTCCTCTTTACTTGTATTTTTATGTTTTATTTCAGTTGTAGATTAGATTGTTGTTAGATGTATTTCTTTTATGGTTAAGAATAGGTTGCTTTTGATGATTCAGTAGTTTGCTTCCATTTGTGCTTTCTATAGTAGGTTAAACAGTGATAAAGAAAATATTCAAAAGGCTAGAAACAATGCCTCGGCCTCTCTTCCTCCCTTTGGGACCATGATCTGAGACAAAGACCTTCTTGCTGCCCTAAAAACACAGATTTTCCTCATTCATAGGACTTCTAGTGTTTGCAGTTTTTTAGTTGGTGAATAGTCTAATTTTCTTTGCTTCAGAAATTATTCATCATGCTCACTTCCTTATTTACAATAGTCTTATTTCATGCTTTCCTTTCTTGCAGCATTCCTGAGCATTTACTCTCATAGATCTTAGTTTAGACTATTTTGATGCAAAACTCTGTTTTCCTAGATGCACTTCTTTCATTGCTTGCTTGATCTTATTTGTTGACTATTAGTTGTTTATGTAGCAGATCTCTTCTAGTAGTAGGCCAGCCTATCAGCCATCCCATCCTCCATCTGATCCATGCCCTACAGGCCGCCCGAGTCTCCCCTCAATTCTTCCTTAGTTTTCTACATTTTCTATAGAATTTCTTCCTCTCTCCTTGAGAAAATCCAATCATATTTCTCTCTCCTAATGATTCTTGGTAGACCCCAGGTGCACTAACGCTTCATTCCAACCCTCATCCACCTTTTCCACCCACCCTCGCACCCTCAAAACAGCCAAAACTACTCTCGGTCTCCTCTTGTAGGCCTCCTGTAGAATGTTGTTTTTCCTCCTGTAGATTTCTTGTGTCCTCCTATAGATTTTCCTGTAAGCTTCCTTTTGAAGGCCGAGTGTGGGAAAAGCCTCTAGAAGGTCACCTGAGACCTCCTAGGACCCATCCACACCATCCTACATCCTCTCAAGTCCCAAAACCCCACTCTATCACCACCTATTTGCTGCCACATTCACAAACAATAAATTACATGAATGTCAAATTCACATAAAAATACATAAAAATCCAAAAAGATGTTTTTTGTTCATTTACTTCCAGAAATAGCTTAGTTAGATGTTGTTTATTTCTTTGAATAGATGTTTTTCATAGTGCTTTCTGCAAAAGTAGGGTTAGTTGGTTAATTAGGATTTATTTGGTTTGCTTTACATTTCAGTCTTTCTCCTTTCTACAGTTAGAGTAGTATATGTAGAGTAGTATTTTTTCTCCTTTCATCACATATAGAGCTTCTTCTGGAATCCATAGAAGTTGGCTTGAGCTCCTAGTGATCTTGCGCTGGTTGACCAAGTGACAACCTACAGTAAGAACTAGTACTTGTGCATACAACATCGTCGCTTCCAAGTTTGTTACGAACTACCACATTGATAAGAGTAAATTAGGCAGCGCATGAGTTACAACATTATTGTTGCAATACTGGTGCTCACCACTTTTTGGCGCCGTTGCCGGGGAACCGTTAGAGTATTTTGTGATTACTGCTTTCTTCTATTTCTTCTTGCAACATTCTGCTAATAGTTTATTTAAGCAAAATTAGACTATTCATTTCTCTTCTTTCAAGTTCTGCGTTTCCTTGCTTTCCTTTTCAATTTTGCAATTTTTATTTCAGAAAAAGTAGATTAGTCATTTATTTTCTTTCAATTCTATATTTCCTTGCTTTCCTTTCAATTTTGTAAATTTCATTTTGGCAATTTCATTTCAGTTAGTTGCAATTTGTTTTATTCAATCAATTTCAGTTTTTGTAGGTACTACCAGTGTGGGGAAAAGAAAAAAAAACCAACCAAAAATATTTCCTTTCATGCCTCGTAGGAATAGAGATAACTCAGGAAAATTTTTCCCCAACACCCCCACTGATTCACACAACCAACCTTCTCTCTTCTTTGGTGGCTGCAATCAAGAAGAACCCTTTGGTGAACATCCAGACATATTTGAAGAACCTATAGGGGAAGAAGAAGAAGAAAACATACCTTTGGAGCCAAGGGCTGAAAACAGAAATGGTGGGGGCAGTACCTCTTCTTCCAATTCATCCATTAAAGGTGAAATTTGAAACATGCTGGAAGACTTCAAGAGTAAGATGTTGCAGGCTCTTGCCATGCAAAATGGATACCTTGCATATCAGATGGAAACAAGAGGAAGCAGAAAGGGATTTGGCCATTTTTTTTCCCTAGGTGCACTAGGAGGCATCCTATGAATGAATGCCCATTGAACTCTATATAATTTTGCTTAGTCTGTTAAGAAAATCATTCTGCAGACAAGTGTCCTTCCTTACCTGGACTTAAAGTTGTTGTTGAGGAGGTAAATCCCCTCTACGGACAGAGGCGATCCCTACTAGCCCAGACCGGGTCTAGCAACAACCATCAAATTCTATAGCATAAGTTCCTAATTGCAAATTAACAGACCAATGATGAAGGCCTACCTGGATTCCAACACTATTGTTTGTAGAAGAGGTGGTCCTCCCGTTCCTTTGCTCTGGTAGATCACAATCCTCATGATCTCCGTGAATGGACACCTGCACATACAAGAAACGACACAAACACAAGCATAAAATCTAGCATATGCAACTATATATCAGTCAGAAAGGATATAACTCATCATCATCACAAATAATAACAAGAGTGGAACCATAACCAATAGTCGTTCATTAATACTTAATCAAAGAAGAATACAACCAAAGTTCTGATGCTAGATTCTCCTTTTGCGAGTAGTCAACAACACATGTCTCGCAAAGCCTGTCAGGAATAAGGACAAGCCTCTCTCTTTGGATTTTGGACAATAATCTCCTTGCTTGGATTTGGCCTTATGGGAATCAAGAAGGCTCTTGCAGCATGAAGCTCTTGGAAACTTGACAATTCTCAATCTCTAGAACTAGCTTGCAAAGGAAAATGGGCAAGCTTTTATAGATGGAGGAGGAGGAGTTGGGATCATCACCAATAATCATGGGATTGGCCATATCATCAAGGAAGCTTCCATGAGAGGTGGCAAACCACTTCCTCTCTATGGAAATCCGTAGCCGAACCACCCAACTCAAGATAGATAGCAGTCCAGGAATTTGTTAGGACGAAACTTCCACCATTTGTTTGTTAAAAAACAACTCTGATTATGGTTGGAGTGGGTGCAACTCTATGACAGAGCACCAATTCGCGCTCCCTCTTTGGAGGATTTGCCCCCTTGGCACAAGGGCTGCACTATGGAACTGCACCAATGGAAAAAGAGCTATTTTTAGGGTTTTTTAGCAGGAGATGTCTTTAGGGAAAATAAAGCTCATGTTCAGGGGAATGTAATGCAAGTGTTTGTAGGCCATGTCACTTCTCATAGGTCCCAGAATGAGTCCTCCAAGATGCGGGAGAGGGGTAGCAGGGACGGTGACAAATTGCTGTGTAATAGTTGTATATCAAGGGGTTGAGGGAGTCACTGAAAAACTCTATTTCATAAACCAAAGGAGGTCGCATGGGCTTAAACCATATTAGCAGGGGATGCAAGGGACACCTCAGGCATACTACAACCCCAACCAAGTCACTTCCATACCTTCTTGGGCCCCCCCTGCTCATCCTTCTTGGTCCACACCTCCTCCTTGGTCCTTCACATCTCCATACCATACCCAACCAGCCACCCATTCATTCTAATCTTATGCTCAGCCGCAGCCTTAGTGGAATGCATCTCATCAGGGGTGGAGGCCCCAATATAACTCTCCTCCCGCTCTTTTGCCTCCACCACCTATCCAACCATAACTGTTGCCTCCTGCTCTACCAAAGCAACCAAATTCCTGCCCAGTCAAATCCGAACCCGAATAACAGACAGGATCAACAAGTGTATAGTGGGGAACCATCATGCCCAACTTATGTTGTGGAGATTCAGGAAATTAACTTGCGATCTGGGAAAGTTCTCCCAGATAGCTAGCCTCCACCTAGGGAGGTTGAGGAAGAGAAAGATGAAAGTGAACCTAAAGCAATTCCACCATTTCCTGAGAGACTATCCATGATAGTCCAACCTGCCCCTAGAAGAAACTGAACTCCTGGGGGAATTGAAACATTTATGTGTGAAGATACCACTTCTCCAAGCCATAAATGATGTGCCTATCTACAATAGGTTGATCAAAGAGAAGTTCTTTAGGCATCCAGGAAGGCGCAAGGGAGATTCCCCAACCATCAATGTCATAGGGAAACTATCCGACCTGATGTTGGGGCAGGTAATTTGTCCAAAATATCTGGACCCTGGAAGCCTAGTAGTTGATGTTCACATCAATGGCACCATGATCCCACACACTCTGAATGATCTGGGAGCTGCCATTAATGTCATGACAAAGGACACAATTCTCAAACTCAACCTCAGGGCTCCTTAAGGAAGACCACGACTGTGCTACAATTAGCAGACCACTCCACCATGACCCCTGAGGGGATTGTGGAAGATGTGATGGTCTCCATTGATTCTTGGGAGTACCCTACTGATTTCTTAGTTCTCCAGCCAAAGGCAAAGCTCACTAGGTATCCTCTCATTCTGGGGAGACCCTAGTTGGCTATTGTCAATGCCTACGTTAGCTGTCGAGCTGGGAACATGACCATAAAGAACGGGCATATGTCCAAGCAGTTAATCCTATATCCTCTTGCCCAAACCTTGTTAGAACATGACCTACCTCTCTTGTTGGAGGAGGAAGATGAGGATGAAGTTTATTCTGCACCGCTTTGTGCATTAGGGATCACCATGGGGGGGAAATAGCAAGATGAGGATGATATGATTGAAAATCTGATTTAGAATCCACCTCCCAGTGTATCACCATTAGAAGACATAGTAAGATAAACCCAAAACAACCCCTCAACTGATCATTGTGCAGCCGACTCCACCTCTCTCCGTGTTAAGAATATAGAGTTCGGCCCAGAAAGAACCTTGAAAATCAATCCATCCCTATCCACTTCCCAGGAAAAGGAACCGTGTAGCTTGCTGAGAAAACACCTAGATGCCTTTGCCTAGAGTTATAAGGAGATGAAGGGAGTGGACCCTTCAGTATGTACTCATCATATATACATCAAGGAGGATTTCAAGCCAGTCAAGTAGCCTCAAAGGAGGATGAATCCAACACTCAAAGATATTTTTAAGGAATAACTACAGAAATTGATTGATGCAGGATTCATCTATCCCATCTCTGACAGTGAATGGGTCTCTCCTTTGGTGCTAGTGCCAAAGAAAAATGGAAGTGGAGAATCTGTGTTGACTATTGGGAATTGAACAAATCCACTAAAAAGGACCATTTTCCTTTACCTTTCATAGATCGAGTGTTAGACAGTCTGGTAGCGAAAAAGTTTTTCTCTTTCCTAGATGGGTTTAGCAAGTACAATCAAATTGAAATCAGCCTAGAAGACCAAGATAAGACCACTTTCACTTGCCCTTGGGGTACTTTTGCATATCGGGTCCTTCCTTTTGGTTTGTGTAACACTCCCACCACTTTCCAAAGAGAGGTATTGAGTATATTCTCTGAATTGGTTCATAATGCATTAGAGATATACATGGATGACTTTACTCCTTATGGCTCTGACTTTCAGGAAGCCTTATCTAATCTAGGAAAAGTTCTAGACAAGTGTATTGAGATGAACCTATCCCTCAGTCTAGAAAAATTTGAATTTTTTATGACTGAAGGGACCGTGTTAGATCATGGAATATCTCAACAAGGACTGCAGGTGGACCCCAACAAAATTTCCATCATCCAAAGGGTCCTACCTCCTCAAAAACTGAGAGATATCAGAAGTTTCCTAGGCTTAGCTAGGTTTTACCGGAGATTCATTAAAGATTTCAGCAAGCTAGCCTCTCCTTTGTTTGGCCTTTTAGGTAAATATGTCGAGTTTATATGGTTGGAAAACTGTCAAAAAGCCCTAGATACCTTGAAGAGCAAGCTCGTGACTGCCCCAATTTTAAGAGGCCCAAATTGGGCCCTACCTTTCCACATTCACAAAAATGCCTCGAACAAAGTAATAGGAGCAGCCTTAGGACAAATTGATGAAAAGTTGCCTTATGCCATATGCTTTATAAGAAAAAACTTGTCAAAGGCCAAGTTAAACTATACACTGACCGAGAAGGAACTCCTAGCTGTCGTGCATTCTTTAAACAAATTCAGACATTATATCACAGGCTATCAAACCTTTGTGCACACTGATCATGCTGCAATTAGATATTTAATGAACAAACTGGATGTGAATGCTCACATTATTAGATGGTTGCTTTTACTGCAGCAGTTTGATTTGACCATTATTGATAAGCCTGGTAAATAAAATGTTGTTGCTGAGTTTTTGTCTAGAGTAAATTTGCCTGCAGGTGAAGAAGAAATGATGGATGATCAAATGCTAGATGAACACCTGCTTGCTATTTCAGTACTCTCTCCATGGTTTGCTGATATAGCAAACTACTTGGTTTCAGTACAGTTTACACCACACCTGTCCTCAAAAGAGAAGAGCAAGATAGTAAGGAAAAGCACCCCTTTCACCTAGATTTAGGGCAATCTCTTCAAACTTGGCCCAGATCAGATCTTGAGAAGATGTGTCAGGGAGGAGGAAGTCTTTGACATCCTCCTGACTTGTCATGATGGGCCTTTTGGAGGTCATTTTGCAGCAAAAAGAACCACCTTCAAGATACTGCAAGCAGGTTACTACTAGCTCACTCTTCATCAAGATGTGAGGAGATATACCAGCCAGTGTGATCTGTGTCAAAGGATGGGGAAACCTACTCCAAAGGATGAGATGCCTATGCAACCTCAATTGACCTTTGAGCCATTTGAGAAGTGGGGCATGGACTTTTTGGGGCCTATCAGCCCTCCTTCAAAGCAGAAGCAATACATCATTGTGTGCACTGATTACCTGACAAAGTGCGTAGAGACAAAAGCAATCAAAGAAACAACAGAGGAAAAAGTAGCTGAATTTATGAGAGAAAACATATTATACAAGTTTAGGTATCCAAGAGAATTGATCACAGATCAAGGTAGTCAGTTTACTTCCAATCTGCTTGAAGACCTGCTCACACATCATAGAATCAAGCACAGGATTTCAACCCCTTACCATCCACAAGCCAATGGACAGGTAGAGGTCACTAACAGAGCACTGGAAGGGATCCTGACAAAGGTAGTGAGCAACAACAGAAAAGACTAGGTAGATAGATTAGCTGAGGCCACTTGGGCCTACAACACAACATGGAAGACCACTACAAGGTTCACACCCTATGAGCTGGTCTATGGGAAGAAGGCTTTGCTGTCAATAGAATTTGAATTCAATACCCTGAGGATGGCAGCTCAGATGGACCTAGATGTCAGCCATTCACAGAAAGAAAGATTACTTCAGCTCAATGGATTGGATGAACACATAATGTAGGCCCTTCTCCATACAGAGGTACTTCAGCTTCAGAGAAAGATATGGCATGAAAAAATATCAAAGAGAATCAATTCCAAGAGGGAGATTGGGCACTACTCTATGATTCAAGATACAAATATTTCAAGGGTAAGCTAAGGACAAGATGGCTGGGACCCTACACTATGGAAAAATGCAATGAAAATGGTTCAGTTCTGATCAGAACCATTGAAGATGAAGCCATCCCCATGCTTTTCAATGGACATCAGTTGAAAGTCTACAAGAAACCCCTCTCCAAGCGAGATTTCTTTGAAGATTTGAATAAGACAGTGATGATCGTGGAGCATGCCTTAGCCTCCACTTCATCCACTCACTGAAGAAAAAGAAAAAATAAAAAATAAGGATTCAAGTGAAAACCTCCATGAGGCGCTTGAGTCCTATCATTGGATTGAAAACCTCTTCTGAGGCAGCCGAGTGATGTAAAAAAAGAAGAAGAGAAAAATAAGATCTTTGGGTGAAAACCTCCCTTGGAGGCACCCAGGGCAGGCAATCAGGGTGAAAATCTCCCTGAGGCACCCTAGTTGACTACAGGAAGCAGTGGAAGTTGCCAAGGGAGCCCTGAAACCAATACTAGCACCTATCCTACCTTCCCACACCTTTCTCCATCATTCTTGGCATTCTCTTCACCTCACTATGCTTCGTTTTCAAAAGTTGTGTTTTCCATAGGAGGCTCTGTGTTTTCTATAGGAGGCTCCTGTAGGAATTATAGAGAGCCAGAAATGGATATAAAAGGTAATTTTAGGGACAAGGAAGCTTCATAAAAGATATACAAATTCTCCTACAGTCTTCAAACCTCCTTGCCATCATTTCCAAGCTTGCATCACATCCCAAGCATCATTCTTCTTCCTACCCAGGAAAAACACAGAAAAAAACAGTTTTTTAGGAAAAAGAGAAAAAAACAAAAAAAATAAGAAAGGAAACAGCACCATCCACCTCACCTGAAGCCTACCTATTACCTCTCCATCTATATCTACATCTTTGGCATCATCCTCACATCTCCAAGCACAGAAAGAAGCTGAAGTTTCAAAGGGAGAAGCAGCTACGAGAGCTCCTGTAGGAATTCCGGTAGCAGCTGATCCCATTAAAATCCAGCATCAACAGCAATAGGGTGAAAATATGAAGGTTGAAGAAGACACCTGAAGATTAGATCTAGCCAGAGTGGAACCTGCACAAAGCACATCTACACATCAACAAGTAGACAACACGTATCAAAAGAAACAAAGGCATGCAGCAGAGAGAGAGAGCCACAACGCCTCACAACAATTGCATTTGAATCTCAGGTAAGTACCTAACCCACTCCTCTGTTTGCATTTGTGTAATTAGAAGGCATGAAACAACAATGAGATGGTTGAGGTTGAATGAGGGAAAGGTGGCCAGTTAACTTGGCCACCTTCATCTAGTTGACTCCACTCATCCGAAGATGTCACCCACACGTGCACACAGTCAACTCAAGAAAGATGTCAGGGACAGGTAGTCGAGGAAGTGTGAAATTCGATGTAATCATGAGGGATGATTACGAAGAAAGGGCCATGTTGACAAGGTAGGTGGGGACCAACGGTCTGAATATGGCCAACGTACACTTGGCCAACTCACCCTCCATCACCAGAAATATCCATAAAAAGTAATAAATACTCCTCCTCGAGCACTCTCACCACCTTTTCCTTCATTCTCTCCTCGAAACTCCACCCCTGCAAATCTCCTCATGCCCCCACAGCCTTGTAACCATCATTCTCCATTGATCTCTCCCATATTCCTTCTCTCGGCATTCTCTACAGGAGCACTTACAAGTTCTACAAGAGCACCTACAGGAATTCTATAGGAGGACACAACAATCTTCTACAGGAGGGCTAGTGAGTTGTTTTGAAGGGGGAAAACATGGGTTTGAGCACGTTTCTCGGGCTGAGGAGGTAGGTTCTATGCATAACCCCATTGAATATCAAAATATGCAAGTATTAGTTCAATTTTGAGGAAGAAATAAAGCCTTTAGGTGGAAAAAAAAAAAATTCTGCTTATTTCTTAAAAAAAACACAGTCTCTGTTTCTATGTTTTTCTTCAAAAATTGTTGCCTCCTTCTCCACATTTGGTTTCCCAAAGAAGAATAAACAAAATGACAGGAGGTTTTATGAGGAAGGAGCCCGCCAAATCCTCCAGGCTCCATGCACATCCCCAAGTAGTGGACATCTTCACAAGAGAAAATTGGATGAACTTTTTTGAGAAATTCCAAGGGTTTGATGAGGAAATTGCTTAATAATTTTCCCACTCTTTGGTCCCTCACACCATAACACATGCCACTGTCACCTTTAGAGGTCTTTCTATGGAGATCACCCCTGAATTTATCAGTAGGGTCACTACCATTCCTCTTGGGTTGCCTTAGAGTAAGGATGAAAAGCCAATTGGCCAGGCTGCCAAGAAAAACTTCTTTCAAAACAATGAAACCCCTGTAGAAGATAAAAATGGCATAAGAAGTGCTAGCATCCCATATCCTTGGGATGAGGTTAGCTACCAAATAATTAAGTATATTTCCTGTGAGGGGAGGTACAACATTGTCTATGGTTACCACTTTAGAATCCTTCATGAGTTAAGGTATGGCATGGATACTCCAGCCCCTCAGAAGCTCAACATCCCCTACTTCCTCCTACAGTCCCTCATTGACTCCAGTACTAAAGTAAAAGCATGGGCTAATCAAAATTTTAGTGGAAGAAGCCCTACATACATTTACACTCCCTATAGCATGGGAAATCTTCTGAAACATGACAGCTGAAGATGACATAAAGACCCTGACCTATGATATCAGTCCTACTAGCAGTGAGGAGGAAGAGCAGCAAGGGGGATAAGTGAAGCAACTGGTGATGTAGAAGAACAAGAAGGGAAGAAGGAAGAAACCAAGATAGAGGAGGAGAAAGCTGAAGAAATAGAGCAGGAAGAAACAGAGCAAATAGAGACAGAGAAAGAGACAGAAGGAGGAGAAAAAGGGGCAGAAAAGATAGAAGTGTCCCCTGAGACTCTAGAAAGAGAGGTAGCAACTGCTCTCACTTCCCTTAGCACACCAATTAAGCCAAAATGGAATAGGAAGAGGCAGACCTCAATGTATTTCAGGGTTAGGAAGAGCACAAGAATCAAAACAGGGAAACCCTAGCCTTCTTCAAAAGTGCCAATTATTATTGAAGATTCACCCTCTGCCCAAGGAAAAGAATCCCCTTCCAAGGCATCTATCACATATGAAATGGGGACTCCTAGATCTTCCATATGGAAATAAAAGGTAGAACTACAGGACCCAAAAACATGTAGAATTTTCTCTACAAATCACCCAACTCACTGATATCATGTAGAAATTTCACTTGCAGATCAAACTGATATATGCAATGTACTAAAGCAAAATATTAGATCTACATCTACCATAAACTTTGCGGAAGCTAATCAAACATAAGCAACATCAAGCATGAACACATATAACTGATAAGAAGGAATCAATCACACATAACACAGAAGAATTTATCCGGGAAAAGTGCCAGCCTAAAACCCCATCTCTGTATTATCAATCAAGTGGAAATCCTCAACAACATACAAAAAGAATCAGCTCAAAAGCTATCCTGCTCTCTCTATACTTTGATGATGTAGCTCATGGACTATCTAGGCATGTATATATAGGCTCCCCAAGTTCTCCAAGCCCCTATTTCCTTGCGTAGTTTTGATTGGGATCCAATTACATAACATGTGTGAATTGGCCCAAATCATACCTGCTGTCACCTTAGGTCCAACTATGCAATACTAGAAGGAATAATATTCCTTCCTCATGTAAGGAATATTCACTAGGAATATCCTATCAAGTGATAGTACACTGTCCCTCATCTAATCTCAATTGGGTCTCTGTCTGAATTGACATACATTAGTTATCCATGAGTGAATACTCAGTTATCTGAAAATACCAATTGTCACATGCATGCAAGCATCAACAAACTGAATCTCATTAGTTTAACAACTTGTTAAATTAATCTAACTGGACTTGACTAACTTAAACTAAGTCAACTGATCCTCTCAATATAACACTCATTCTTAATTCCTCAACCAGTGGAGAAAATCAAGGACACATTCCCCAATCAGTGGAGAAATTATTGCATGTTTTCACAAAGGCTTCAAGTTTGTTTTTCCTTAACTAATTAACTCAAGATGAATTAATTAATTAATTTACAAACTATTGTTAATATCAAATTTGAATTTTATTTCCTATTTCTAATCCAGGGACTAACTAAATAGGAATCCACACTGCACTGATAAAAATAGAACTTCTATTTTTAGCAATTTCTTGTTGCCAATTTTCAACACTCCCTCTCAACAAGAAAGGCTTCCTCTCAAACCTGATCCTGAACCTTTGGAATGTTCTGCATGCAACACATCTACCAAGTGTGGTTTCTCCAGCAACTCTCGGAACAAAAAAACTCCCAACTGACCTCTCTATTGGGCTAGAAACATACTCTGATGCTGAAGCTCTACTTGTTGCTGACAAGTGCTCCCTCTCTAACCTCTATGCTACTGCAACATCTCCATGCATCTCGCACCGTTTCACCCTTCTCTGTGCTACCCTGCACTGTGCAACACACTTGTGCCTCTCGCATTGCTGTAGCTTGCATGCTCTACGTTGTCCTAGGATTCCCTGCACTGTAGCTCTCTCTGCCACTCCATCCGCATCTGTCTCTACCCAATCAGTCAGTTCTGCTTCTCCTCATCCGGGCTCTCGTAGCAAAGTCGAATTAAAGAGGTTGGGTACCTCAAGGATCTGGCACCTCCTCCTTGGGATGATCACTCTACATCACCCCACCTCCTACCTAGAGGTATGGCTGCATGTGATCCCTCAGCCCACCTGGCTTGAAGTTTCCCCCTACTAGAGGTCTCTACATGAGTAGATGTCTCTACTCAATCTCTACTCAGCTTCCCCTGTTGTGGCTGCTCCACAATCCCTGAAGTTGTTGCACCAATCGTGGCTCCTCCACAATCGTTTGAGACTTCTTTTGGTGCTGCATGTTGAGAGGTAATATACCTTCCCTCTCAACCACCAAGTCTCCATCAGTTGCCTTGCTGCTCAAGGCTTTGCATGCATCTTGAACCTCAAGAGCATACAGGTTCTTGACACGTGAACCGATCTGATTCACCTATCTAGTGATGATGTGTCTAAAGGAAAACAATTTAGTGAAAGCTAATAACCATGAGCAACATCAAGCATGAACACATATAACTAATAAAAAGGAATCAATCACACATAACATAGAAGAATTTATCCGGGAAAAGCACCAGCCTAAAACTCCATCTCTGTATTATCAATCAAGTGGAAATCCTCAACAACATACAAAAAGAATTAGCTCAAAAGTTATCCTAATCTCTCTGTACTCTGATGATGCAGCTCATGGACTATCTAGGCCTATATATATAGGCTCCACAAGTCCTCCAAGCCCCTATTTCCTTGCGCAGTTTTGATTGGGATCCAATTACATAACATGTGTGAATTGGCCCAAATCATACCTGCTGTCACCTCAAGTCCAACTACGCAGTACTAGAAGGAATAATATACCTTCCTCATGCAAGGAATATAGGAATATCCTAGCAACTGATAGTACATTGTCCCTCATATGATCTCAACCGGGTCTCTGTCTGAACTGACATGCATCAGTTATTCATGAGTGAATACTCAGTTATCTGAAAATACCAGTTGTCAAATGCATGCAAGCATCAACAAACTGAATCTCATTAATTTAACAACTTGTTAAATTAATCTAACTGGACTTGACTAAGTTAAACTAAGTCAATTGATCCTCCCAATATAGAACTCATCCTTAATTCCTCAATCAATGGAGAAAATCAAGGACACATTCCCCAATCAGTGGAGAAATTATTGCATGTTCTCACAAAGGCTTCAAGTTTGTTTTTCCTTAACTAATTAACTCAAGATGAATTAATTAATTAATTTACAAACTGCTGTTAATATCAAATTCGAATTTTACTTCCTATTTCTAGTCCAAGGACTGACTAAAATAGGAATCCACACTGCATTGCTGAAAATGGAACTTTTATTTTTAGCACTTCCATTTTTCATTCCTTGTTGCCCAATCCAACACTAATGCCCAAACTGCTATTTTTAGCAGTGTTATTTTTAGCACTTCTATTTTTAGCAATTTCTTGTTGCCAATTTTCAACAAAATAGTCCTACAGGAGGCACAAACAGTTCTACATGAGACCCTGTCAAAACTACAGGAGACCCAACAGCCTGAGAAAAAGGTAGAAGGATAGCCACAGGGAAAGGAGGAAGAAACAAAGCTACAAGAACCTGATCCCCTGCCCAGTCTTGGTTCCTGAGTCCTACTACAATCTTCTTGAGGGGGGAAGAATAATTCCATAAAAATTTGCAATTCCACTATTCTTTGAATTAGAGAAAGAAAGAATAAGGACCCATAGGTGGATGCAAATAGCCCAATCCAAAGGAGTTGAGGATATTGGCCATATGGAGAAAAAACTCAGAGAAATGGGCAGAGAGTTGAGTTTTTTCAGACACAGAGAAGCAATCACAAGAAGCCACCTTGAAACTGAAAATGAATTGTTAAGAAGACAACTGTTGAGTCTTGAAAATGTCATTCATTTCCATTACACTTTCACTATTATGTCCATTATATCACCTCCATTTCACTACTATGTCACCACATTCATCCCACTTTCATTATCATTGGGCCACATTTATGTTTTTCAAATCTTTATTAATTCTAAGCCTTTTAAGTGAATTTGTGGTTAAAAATTAGGAAATCATGTGCATAAGCTTATACCTAACCAATGGGTTGAGATTGTTGACATGTGTAGGTTGAAAGGAGGCTTCTAGAAGACCCTTATGTGGCACTCTAAGGCCAAATTCGAATTTTAGTGGAAAGAATCATGGGATCATGAGGATATGTGTCACATCTCTAATTGTATTGTAACTCTAAAAAGACATGTTCTTATCAGTTCTATTTTGATTAGGACTCTAGAGGTAGAGGACAGATTCATGAATTATCATTAATGAGATGGCTCTCATCTTTTTGTATAAATAGGAGATCTCTTTCCTTCATTTGTTAGTCTTTTTAGTCCCTAGTTCTTAAGATTGTAGTTCTTCCTTGATGGCTTTTGAAATCTTTGGAGAACTTTCTTGTACTTTGTACTTTTGAAGAATTTGAATAAAGCTTTGATGTTCTCAACATGGAAGGAGATGTGAAGTAGATGTCATGGATCACATTAGAATGTAAGGTAGAGTAGATTTCATTTTGTAAATATTGCTTTGATTTGATTTGATTACTTTCAAGTTTGATAGATTAGATTTTTCATTCATGCAATTTTAATTCATGCAAGTGTATTCAATCGGTTGATTGTAGATTAGTTTTTCTTTACATGTTTTTGCATCAAATAGTAACATGAGATTTGCCTCTCTACTGACTTTGTTTTTTTTAGCTTTTCAACTTCAGTTATGCTTTGATTTCAGTTTTATTCATTTGTTTTATCAGTTTGTTTAGATATCAAATTCCTCATATCATTGATGCTATCTCCTAAAGCCATAGCTTAGACTACTTGGCGATCTATTAGACTATGAATGATGTGATTTGATTTTAGTTTTACTTTTCTGCAATTAGATATGAAACTGCTCATACCATTGATGTTATCTCCTAAAACCATAGCTTAGACTACTTGGCAAGCTATCGGACTATGAATGATGTGATTTGATTTTAGCTTTATTTTTTCTGCAATCAGATATTAAATTCCTCATATCATTGATGTGATCTCATAAAGCCATATCTTAGACTACTTGGCGAGCTCTCGGGCTATGAATGATGTGATTTAATTTTAGTTTTACTTTTCTGCAATTAAATATCAAACTGCTCATATCATTGACGTTATCTCCTAAAGCCATAGCTTAGACTACTTGGCGAGCTATCGGACTAT